>JASCZW010013757.1:0-24686 GCA_034211315.2 Aedes japonicus | reverse complement strand
AGATAATCTAAGGTGTTCTAGGTCATTCAAATCCTTGCCTGAATTAAAAACCTAGATCTCACAATTGTAGCCCATAGATTTTTCGACTTTTCAAAATTGTGATATGTATTCAACCATGTACATTGAACCTTCTGCAAAGTCAAAAAACATTATGAGATAATCTAGGTCATTCTAAATAAGCCTTTGTAGCTGAAAAAGCCATACAGTTACGGTCGTTGGTTCGTGAAATCGGACCAATCGCTTATCGAAAATCACTCGGTTTTGTCCGACATATTCAAACTGAACTTCTTTGGCTAGGAGATGAACCAGGATCAGTGGTTCTTGAAGTTTGTAACAATAGTCTATTTAAGTGATCCATCCCCATAATGCACCGACAAAAATATTCGGTGAAAAACTGTACCGGATCCGTTACGAGGAATGACGAATATGCCGCTTTGTGGTAATCTGGCAGAACCCCGACCAATTAAAGATCCCAAGTTCTGAAATGTATAATAGTTTGGATGACCTAGAACCCTACCCGAAGATCCAGTGGAACATGGTTGAATACATATCGTGAATTTGTGTAGCCTGAAAAGCTACAGTTAAAATTTCAGATCCTAATTTTAAGGCTCCAAAACTGGAATGGCTGATCATTTCCATATCTTCCAGAAGGCTTCAGATAAATCCAGGACAGGTTGGATGACTCAGAACATCGCAGATTGTCTCATAAATTAGGTTGATCTTCCATAACAAGATTCAATGAACATAGTTGAATACATATCATACATCAGAACACCTTAGACATCAGAAAACGTTTCAATTTGTACATCCTATGTTATGAACTAATGAACTGTCTGGTATGTCCCAGAACATCCAAAATACCATCATAATGTCGGTTAACCTTCCAGAAGATCCATTGAACATGGTTCACCGCATATCGTAAACTTGTCTCAGCCTAAAAACTATAGCGTTACAACTGTACATCTCAAAGTTTTGAGCTCCAGGACTGTTTGGATTACCTAGAATATCCAAGATTATCTCATAATGTCTGTTGCTTTTCCAGAAAAACTCAATGAACATGTTGAATACATATTATAAATAAGTATAGCTGAAAAAGCTACCGTTACAATTGTAGATTCTCTAGCTTAAATCATCTCGAACATCATTGATTATCTCATAGTGCCTGTTGACCTTTCAAAAGATTCAAATTACTTTATTGATTATGTATCGCTAATTTTTATAAGCCAAAAAGTTACAACAACAACTGTAGATCCTAAGTTATGAACTCAAAAACATTTTGATTACCTAGAATATCCCAGATTTTTTCAAAAACGTCTGTTGAACTTCCAAAAGGTTCATAGAGAATCATTCGAATGCATTTCGTAACTTTGTATCGCTACAGTTTCAACTATAGATCCTAAATTTTGAAATTGATCTTCCAGTAGACTAAACGAATACGATTGAAAGATATCATAACCATACATAATCGAAAAGCTTAAGCTACAACTGTAGCTACGAACTTCTTCATGTTTAGGATGGTATAGGTTCAAAATCAGGCTTAACGCATATATTTTTGATATTTCCCTGATAGAGTAGTCACTTTTCCAAAAGTTTGACGAAGATAGAGTTCGTTTTGTTCAGTGTGGGATTTTATACAGGCATTTTTCTCCAGGGTGAAGTCTATCCACAACAAATCAAAATTTTAATTGCCCAGATCAGTAATTTGTTCAACAGCAACAACAGATTGTCCCTTTTGTTCATGTTGCTGATAAAGCAATGCTGCTATCGGTAGTGTGTTGCAATAATGATAAAACGTTTTTTTATCGCTGTTACATGAAAAACAAGGACATAGCAACCTGTGTGTGAGTCACAACATTTTCTCAAATCAACTTGTCTCTTTCCCATCATCGATACAACATTTTGTTGTTTTCCTTTCGTATTTTGTTGTAATACATTCAAGTTACAACATATCATTGTTGCAGAGTGAAAGAATAACGGGTGTATCACTCGTCATAATTATCGTATGTTTTTGAGTACAACAAGTGAATATTTCATCACGACTGGTAGAGATACGATATGATCCAGTCGGAAAGGACGCCTAGATGAAAACAGCAAATGAAGCAGGTTTGTACAGACTAAATTTTAATTCATACAAAACTATTTTGTCATGTTAAAGTGCCTTGAAGCTCTTTGAGATAGAGTATTAATTTGTTTTCACAACACACACAACAAACAAATTCATGCTTGGGTGGTCTTCGACAGTGTTGAAGACAAAGTGTCAAATCAACTTCTATAAGTGGTATATTTGCTACCATATGTTCGTATTATTGCATTATTCTTAAGGGGGATATACAGTTAGAATGACCAAAAAATTCAAACATTTGTTTGCATAAAAAGTTAGTAAATTACCCGTAGAATACGCCCTTGAAATCTTTTTCGAAACTCAACTCCAAGCAAGCTTCGCGCCTTTTCGCCTTTTTCGCGCGCAGCAGGTATAAAGGGGACGCTTAAAAACTTTCAACGCGTTTTTCTCAAAAACAGCATTTTCGGAGTTTAAATGAATTGGAATTAAAATGAACTGGTGCAACGGAAGAAGATTTAGAATTGCATCCAATGCTTGACGTTGGTGTGCTACGCATCGCACCAGTTGTGGACAAATTATCCATATTCATTGAAGTTTTTCTTAGCTTCCTAATGGCACATTTTTCTTTAGTTTTTGGCCACCATACTAAGGGAAGCATATGTAATTCTGGGTCTTACAATTGCCTTGTTTATCCAGTGGATCATTGCTGGTCGCAACCTTCCATTTATTACCAAAAGTTCTTTTTACTTATATAAAGTGCATTTGTTGCCTTATCTATGATCTTGTATTAAGTGTGAATTCCACTTATTTGCAATCCGAAATAACACCCAAATACTTAACCTCAGATGCAAGTGTCATTAAAGTTCCTTTCATGTGGAGGCCATGTATTTTGAATATTTTTATTTTGGTTTCTGGGGGTTTATTCCCAAACCTTCATCCTTGCACCATTTAATCGCATAATTTAGAGCATATTGCATTCTTTCAGTAATAACACTATCGTATGTTCCTCGAACTATAATAACGATGTCATCAGGCAAAACCCTATAACTTCAAATCCTTGTGATTCTAGATTTGTCAGTGGTGGTCATCTACCACTAATGACCGGATAAGAGGCGATAGAACGCCTCCTTTGTGTGGGACACCAATCTCTTTACAACTTTCTACAGATATAGACGCACTAAATTTCCAAGCTCTGCAGATACTTCACGTTGCGATAGCATTTTATTAATCCATTTCACGATACATATGTCAAAACCATGTTTTAACATTGTTCTCGTCATAGATTTGTGCGACGTACGTTGTCAAATGCTCCTTCCATATTAAAAAGTTGCAAGCAAAATCTCTTTTGCTTCACATGTTTTTTTCTATTTTAGAAACAAATGTATGTAATGCCGTCACGAAGCTGATTTCCCAGTTTGATATGCAAACTGGACACCTGCTCAGAGGACTATTTTTCAAATAAATTGTTTTGATGTGATGACTCAATAAGCTTTTCCATTATTTTTGTAGCATTATTGACGATAGGCTTATTGGTCGGAATGATTCTTATCTTATCGGAATGACGTCTAATCTTTTTGTTAGCCTTCGAATAAAAAAAAAAAAAAAACAACACGCACTTGACGCCATGATGCTGGAATATAGCCAAGTATTAAACTTGTTTCTAAACATATTCGTAAGACACATGATGTTAATAAGAGCAGGTATCGAAAAGTAGTTATAAACATTCGATGCGTTATTACGCATAAACTACTGTATATATTTTTAGCGTGTAAGCGCCATTTGCTTTGTTTACATGTCAAAAATGATTATTCGGTTCATTCATTTCCGTTGATAAAGTTGTATTCAAAATGTCGCGAATTGAATTTGAGACTAAAAAGAAAATTCTGCACACTTGGTGCACCGAAAAGGGTGTTACTTACAACCAGATTGCGAAAAGAGTAAATGTTCACCCGGCAAGTGTAAACGCATCATCGAAAAGTTTGGTAAGGAGTGCTCCCTCAAGGATTTACCAAGAAGTGGCCGGAAACCCGGCTCCAGCAACCCTGATTTGGACCAAAAAGTTGTGGATTATATTCAACGGAACAAATCTGCCTCTACCGCGATCTAGCCAAGAAGTTCAGGACCAGCATCGGAATGATTCAACGAATCAAGCGCAGGAATGACTTGAAGACGTACAAAAAGCAGAAAGTGCCCAAACAAACTCCGGAACAAAAGTCTCGTGCCAAAACCAGGGCTCGAAAGCTGTACAGCTGCATTTTGGACAATGTCGACCAGTGCATTTTGATGGATGACGAAACATACGTTAAAGAAGATTCAAGAACGCTACCGGGGCCGCAGTTTTATACTAAATCTGTTGGGGAACGTGTGCCAACCGCAGATACGACTGTTGGCGATGGAGAAATTCGGTCAGAAGGTGCTCATTTGGCAAGCTATTTGCACATGTGGTTTGCGTTCTTCAATTTTCTATACAAAAAGGAACTATAAATGCTGAGATTTATCAAAAGGAATGTTTGAAGAACAGGTTGCTACCATTGTATAGAAAGCACCAGTCCCTCCTCTCTTCTGGCCAGATTTGGCATCGGCACATTACGCCAAATCCACTCTACAGTGGCTGACGGAGAATAACATCAAGTTCGTAGAAAAAGACATCAACCCACCAAACTGTCCCCAGTTGCGACCGATCGAACGCTATTGGGCAATAGTCAAGCGTATATTTAAGAAGGATGGTACAGTGTCCCAAAACATGACCGATTTTAAGAAAAATTGGGCAGCGGCATCCAGGAAGTGCACAAAGGTCACTGTGCAGAATTTGATGGCAGGTGTCAAATCAAAGGTACGGGCATTCTACAGAAATGAACATGATGACTAGTTTTTCCGTTTGGATCTTTTGTAAACATGTTAAGCTATAATAAACTGAAATAGTATGTTAATTTTAACCATGTTTTCATGCCTATTTTATTATTTGGAAGTTTATAACTACTTTTCTGATACACTCCCTTAATCCAGTACTTTTTTGTAAGAAGGCTGGATGCATTCCATCTTTACCAGGTGATTTGAATGGACTCAAATGAAATGAATAGCCCAGTCTACTTTAGGCCTAGAAAATATTATTTTATCAGCTATGCGGGTTTATTGAATTATTCAAAGATGTTGGAAAGCTTTCGGAGGTTACTTCCCATGCTAATTTCAGTATCCTCAGGATGTGCTTCTTCATGACTAGAGCACTGTGATTTGTTTCTATCATTGTTTCTCAGTTACTACTCGAACAAGGAAAAATGTGTCTGCATCATGACTTCCAAATGTTTCCAAATCCGTTAGAAGTAAGGCAGTCATTTTCTTTTTTAACAGTGCCTAAGCCATTGGTATGATCTCTCGAGAGGGGATCTTTTGCAGTCTTGCAACCACAGGAGTGTTTTCAATGCAGCCGCTACGAACGCCTCCAGTCCAAACGTTTAGATTTTCGTTTTTCTTTGTTGTGTTCTGTTAGAGCAACTCCTATATTGATCCCATTCCATGGTTCTATTCATTGGCGTAACTACTGGGGCGCTCTAGGGGCTCCCTCCAGAATTCTGTGTACCCCCCCCGGATTTTTTCCCCTTTATATATTTCTAATTTGAAATGAACCAGTATTCATAATCTCTACGGAACTGTACGGATTTTTTTTTCCAGTTGTTTTTGTACGTTGTTCCCTTCAGAAATAGTTTGAACGAGTAAGTATTTCTGAAGGAGTAAAGTACGTATACCCTCTTACCCACATTTTTCAATTACCGATAAAAATCATAGTTAACGACAATTAAATCGCGTGAAAGTTCGCGTCTGTTAAAGGTTAGTTTTTTTTTCCGTGGTGCTTAATAACGAACGACATGATGAGCTTATCTAAGCCAGCTCATAAATGGTTAAATGTAGTTTAAAACTCATTAATTTATTGAGTTAGGATGACAAAATACTCAATTGCCGCATATCATAACTAGACATTATGTAGACTATGGGTGTAGCCAGAATGTTTATTGTAATTGTGTTGAGCATCGATTCCCCGGTCTATAGACACTATCCAAATTCCAAACTATTGCATATCGGTATTAAATTTTACACTATTTTGCGGAAAAGCATTTCAGAGACCATTATCTAGAGACCATTTTTAAATGCCATTTCCCGGAGGCCACTTCCCGAACGACTAATTTTCCAAAACGGATTCTGTCTTTGTGTTTCGGAAAATGTATGCTCTCCTGTAATAATTTCTCCAGGGGTCTTTTCCCAGAGGTCATTTTTCTGGGAACCATTTCACAGAAGCCATTTTTCCGGAATAACTAATTTTTCAGAGCGGAGGATATCTCGTCTTTCTTTTTCGGAAAATTTACTTTTTCCGGGAACAACTTTTCTGATGGTAATTCCCGACACCAATTCCAGGAATCCTTTTCCCAGAGGTCTCTTCCTGGATTGACCAATTTTCCAGAGTAAATCTTTGTCCTTCTTGTTTTCGGGAAATAATTACTTTTCTGAAACCATTTTTAGAACTCATTAAAAAGACGCCATTTTCCTGAATTGATCTTTGTCTTTATTTTTTTCAGGAAAATATTGCTTTCTCGTCTTTTTCAGATGCTATTTCCCAAAGTCCATTTTGCAAAGGCTATTTTCCAGAGACTTCAATATTTCCTGTACTGTAGTGGCAGCTTAAGGATGCTTACGAAGTTCGTGGTTCCTTATAGCCCAATATTTTTCAATTGGCCGCAACTCTGGAGAGTTTGGGGATTAAGATCCTTCGGCCCGAAATAGACACCCTTCGTCTTGTACCACTCCAGAACATCCTTGGAGTAATGACAAGAGGCAAGGTCCGGCCAAAAAATTGAAGGAACGTTGTGTGTATTGAGAAACGGAAGAAGTCGTTTTTTTCAGGCATTCATTCATGTATAATTGACCATTTACAGTTGAAGTTGTCACAAAAGGCTTGTTCTATTTACTAGCAAACGAACAAATCCCCTGCCAAATCATGAATTTCTTGGGGAGCCTTGATACTTGCTGTTTCCTGAGAGACTCTGGAATATCAAACTTGTCTTTCGTAGTCACATACTGGTTGCCGGGAATTTGTTTAAAGTCCGCTTTACGTGTGTTTTATCGTCCATGATGCAGCAGTGCGGTTTCGTCAACATTTGTGTCCTATTCTGTTTTCTCATTGTGGTTTGAGCTATCTGTACTTTGAATGAGTCTCGTCCGGCTCGTTTCTTGGCTTTCTGTACGAAACTTTTGGTCAAGTGCAGCTTTTTCTGCGACATCCCGAACGGAACAGTTGGGTTTGCGTTCAAAGGCAGCAACCACTCGCTAGTGATCCTACACAAAGTACGGACGACTTTGAAACTTGAAACTTACGCAGTGTAAACAATACACACTGAGGTCATTCCACCCAAAATTTCGTTGAAATCAACCCAAAGGGCAAAATGTTACAGCTTATTGAAAGTGATGCAATTTAACTGTGGACACCTGTTAGTAGGTATTTGAAAAATAATTCCCTTCTTATTTTCAATTCTATTAATATAAGACCTCAAGACTCATAGCTTAAATAACAACGACAGTAAAATTTAGAGCCTTTTAAGTTAAAACATAGGATTTGAAACACTTTTCTATGAACGTATTTTTATTGTATTTGTCAAGAAGGGTTTATAATAATGAGTTTTGTTTAAGGCGCATGTCAGAATTCACGATATTATTTTCACTTGTACGAATTTTTTTGTAGAGTATAGATTCCCCAGATTGATTAGAAGTTTCGAAGCTAATGAATGTTCATAAGCAAAATATGGAAATAGAAGTTTATTCATTAACGATAAAATCTTCAAAAATGTAGTTTTAGAAGTAAGGAAACATATAATCAGGTAGATTATAAGTATATGAAATCATAATATTTGTTGGGGTTGACTTCAGTACCACTAGTTGACGACATAGACTGTATAATAGGCCTGTGTGTCTTCCTCAAAAGGTAATTGTAATTATTGAACTATTCATAATACAGTATTGATGAAATGAATGTAGTAATTTAAAAGTCATTTATGGAGGAGACTTCCGCACTGTTAACAAAGACAGTATTCTGAACGTCGTTTCCAAGAACTGTTCGAAATAATTATTTAACAGTCTTCTTAGACACTTTTAATTATAAATTGATTAAAAGTTGTTGGGTGCAATATTGCAGGGATTGGTACTATGACATGGGAAATTCTACATCTTTTATAAAATACGAAGACAAAATATCTAATACTTCAAACGCGGTCAAAATATGCTAGTGTGACTATGGTCTTAGTAGTCTTCACCCAAGGAAAAAAAATCAGTGCATACCCTACTCATAATGAATGAAATGAACATTATTGTTCTTGATATTTTATGAATTTTAATTTACTGAAGAAAGTTTATCGAAGTTTTTTAATTTTCTAGACTTATCGAAAATATTGTAAATCTGATAGACTATTATTTATCTATTCTTTTCTAAAAATATTTTAAAGAATCGATCATAGTGATACCGCAATGCAGGACTCGTCGAAAAAAATATTTTTTATTTTCTAAGAATCAAATCATATGAATAAAATTCGAAGGTTAATATTCGTAATATATTACTTGTAAAAACAGTGTGGTCATATTTTCATTCACTTGGTAAAGTCAGAGTTCCGATTATGTATTTTTAAACGCTTCTTAATATTTCCTTGGAAATTCCTTTCACATTTCTTATAACAGTTGTCTGACATTTACTCTTAAGATTTTTTTAGAGGATTTGATTTTCAATCAAAAGGTTCTATTTTGGCGTTATTAGTGTTGGCTATTTTGGGTTATTGGTTGTGAAAGTATTAGATACTTCTACAGTTTTTTATACATACATATTTGACATTTCCTATGTCAGCACTCTTAAAAATGGTATCTCTTTATCGCTTTATTTGGAGCAGGGAAAAGCCCGTTTGAGCAGAGCTCTTTCTCAAAAGGGGGCAGAAAACCTCCTCTTCTCCTCTTGCTGAAATTTTGATTGTAGCTCTGAAGAAACGTTAATTTTAAACTGTATTGAGATTACAAATTTTGAATCACTGACCTGTCAATGTATTTTTCATTTACATAAATATATACACTTTTTATATAAATATTTCATGGGAATGGAGGGACCATCAGCGCACCCGATTGAAGCATTCTGGATGGGGAGAGTGGGAATGCCAACTCCCCATTGCTAACAGTTTGTGAACAGAGGGCGGGCTCTTTCCCCGCCCATTGGGGCATCCTCATGTTAGATAGCTATCTCTTATGACCAATTGTTCAATCTTGCTGTTGGAAGAAGATTTTTTATATCCATGTGGAAACGTATAAGTGCCTATATACGTATGGTGCCTATCGATCCACCCAGCCCCCTTTGCCCTTCGTACAATGGCATGATTAGGATAACCAGTGTTCATAAAAGCTGTTCAGTCTAACAGAGAGGAGAGCCCATTGCTGTCGGACTTAGTTTCCGTGCTACAATGGCTGGTAATACATATCATACATCATACAAAACACCAATTGAAGTGTTCCGATTTTCCCGAACATCACATTGTATCACTGTATGAAAACGAGTGACGAGCCCATAGTTTTTCGAGCATTACTCAAAAAAACCATCGCCAAAATTTCACCAATGTAAGATTATAAATTAATAACCAAGAAAATATTTTTTTATAAATTTTTCAAGACTTAGACAATGCTTTTCCGGCTTTTCAAAGCAATTTTACTTCAAGGTTGGAACAGCCCAGATGAAAACGGGGCTTTTGTTCTTAAAATCGGAACATCAGGGTTTTTGGATGTCCCCGGGAGAGATGGCAAATCCAGTGTGTAGTACGAAAACCAGGAGGATTCGGATTATCCTTCTTTTTCACTGCTCTTTAAATTGGGCATGTTGATTTGGGGCTTCTGTTTAGCTATTATCCCTGCTTGAATACGTCTTCGGTTCCATGAAACACCTTCCGTAAAACTGAAAGATATCAACCAAGTCCGAATCAGACTCGTCATCTGACAGAAGAGCAAAAGATAAATCAATTTAACCTAAATCCCTAAAAACACATACACGCACACATGAACAGAAATTTCGTAAACAACTAAATGCAAACATTAGTCCCCTTAAAACCAACTAATAGTAATAACAACAGTATGAGTAAGTAAATCATTTAACATTTCCAAAACTACATACACATCATACATACAAACATAACTATATATTAAAAGACCGCCCTCAAATATCCGTGTCCAACAGAGCTGCTTATTTTCCTGATGAGTCTAACGTCAAATACTTTGTTCCATTTGGGAGCGTAGAATAAGGGAGAAAGCTGTTACATTGTCACACCTGTACCAACAATCAATATGCAACTAGTGATTTGAAATTAGTTCACTGTTGTAGAGACCGCTAGGTTCGAAGTACACCTTACAGTCTGCACCTTGCAGTAATTTTTGCGCTTTTGTGTACCTTTCGGTACTACCCAGGTAACCAATACGCATTAGCATATGCAGTAAATCATCCCTAAATCTGCATTTCAGATGCTAAAAGCATTATATTAGCATTATATCAGCATCTTGAATGGCTATCTGTTGTAAAGTTGCATATCAAATGCTATTTAAATGCTTGTAGCCTGTAATTAGCATTTCGAATACAAAAAAGCATTAATGAAGCATTATCATAGTATTGCAGTAAAGCAGCCGTATATTGGGCAAAAAGTGGCAGTTATGTTGCATTTACGGCGACTTAAATGCTTGATAGGCTGCCGTAAGGACGCTTTGGAACTGCTTATTGGTTACCCGGGTAGTATCTTTGTTGTTGTTTAGATTTGCTATGTTATTTTGACTGAGTATTTGAGGGTGTGTTGGTGTGACTTACGTTGCGTAAGTACCTATCTATTTAATTTGTATGACACCTTGATGATAACGATGTATACAGAATAAAATTAGATTTTTTTATTTACTGCATACCAGCTCCTAATTTTGATGTTCGGTAAAGCATGGAAGAAATCTATTTGCAAGAATCACCTCTAGTGGAAGGGAAGAAGCAGTTTTAACCCGAGAGCTAGAAAGTGATAGCTCTACTGCAGATCTAACAACCAAGTTCAGAATATCTGGAGAGTCACGTTATCATTTGGATAAGGATCACCGTAATACGCTTCCAGATTTGGCCATTTTAAATTTCCAAACCAGGCACGTTTTTAGTATTTTTAAAATAAGGTTATTGTTAAATGGTTATAATCAGATAGATCTCACCCATGGCCACTTCCTTACTTACACTCGCTTGTTCATTCGTATAAATAAAAAAAATCGACCTCATTTCTCAATTCCTCAAAAGATATCTATCAAAGAACTACAAGTTTTCGGTAATTCGTATGAAAAGATAACTGAACATCTGTATTTATTTTACAGATGTTCTTAGTATAATACCGGAACTGTCATTGAACACTCACTGTTCTGTAAATTATTTACCGATTTTCAGTACATATCACACCTGTCAAAACCCGGCCATTTCCACGTGCTAAAGCGATGAAAGTTGTTCGAGGTAAGATGAAAAGGTGAAACTGGTAGCCGTGTTAGACGTACTAGAGGTTGCGGATACCGAAGTAAAGGAACTTTTCAGTAAGTACAGTTGTTTTCAAAATTTTCTCAATTTTAGCATCTCGAAAATATATAATAGTGGCAATTATTATCTCATATGTTACAGGTAATAAACGAACAATTATTCTGCGCTTCACTTTTTTATCATCCATCATGCTTTTCTTTCTCATTTGGAACGGCCGTTCTCCGTTTGCATTGTCCTTGCAAATTAGGAAGAGATAGATGTATATAACCGAAACAAAAACAACTGTAGAACTCTGCAGCGTTCTTAATTTAACATTTGTTTTTGTGTTCGGTACTTTGATGTGTTCAGTACTTTTTGGTAGCTAACAATGCTTCCATTCTCACAGTTTTTGATTCTGTACATTTTACTGAACTTATGTATTGCTTACTGAGTTGTTTGATAGTTGAAATGCATCACTAGTAAGAGGATCGTTCAGTGAAAATATCTTCAGTCATCAGTAACTCAGTACGCTGTTTGAAAGTCAGTTAAACTTTTTACTGGCTTTAGTATAAAAAATTATACGTGGGTTATATTAAGGCTGTAACCATTAGGTTTATGTAAAAACAATGCTGGTGTGTAGTAATCCAGTGGTGTGTAGGAATCCAGTAACCAAGTAACCCAGATGTGCTTTGTAACATCGCTGCAACATGTTTTCTGGAAGCCATACTAGTTACTGGATGGTTGACAAATCTCTTTCAATATGTTTTCACAACTACTTATTCGAGTGAGTTACAAAATGAGCATTGATAACTTTAGGTTTATAATACTAAAATGGAACAAGATTGCATTTTTAAGTTATATTGCAGAGTAGTTCGGCGTTTCACTCAAGTTTCACATCTTCAAAAAGCAATTTATTTCAAACAAACATACTTCAGCTTACTCGAGATCATGTTTCATTATTAATGAATATGTCAAACATAAATATTTGGCAGATAGAGGAGTAGGCTGTGCGTTTGACCTGTGCAGACGTATTTTATTCAGTCTTGTCAAATAATAGAAAATTTATAATATTATGTTAGCTTTTTCGTCCAATTTAAGTAAATTTTTAATTCATTAGTATAAGTGATAAGAGGTGAGTGAAGTCAGTGTTAAACTTTTCGCGATGCCGATTTTTTTAATCCACGTTGTAACATCGGTTATAAAACGTTGGTTTGTGGTTGCTCAACGAAGAGCTTCACTGGAACATCGTCTTTCCCGGCGCTCTATTACCAATATTTCAAGTTGAGCCTGTTTGGGGGAACTTTAGTCAAGGACAAATTGGACACTGAATTCACTGGATTGGACTGGCTGAAATCAAAGGGTTTGTCTATGACTGGAATTTGCTCTTTTTGGCAAGTATATTCGACCTAAAATGGTATTCAGCATGAGTTATGGAAGTAAGTAAGTATGTAAGTAGTAAAGTTAGTTTTTTCGTGATCAAATTATCTAAATTGTCTATTATAATCAATACATTTTATTGGAAGTGTTGGTACGGGGATCACCGTATTTGAAAGTAATTTCGGAATGCTTGCGTGTTTGAAATGAGCTGTTGAAGTTGCGATTAAGTTGTCACCTCCCAACATACAAATATACTAAAAATACTAAAAAATTGTCGCAGGAAAGTTTTTTTCTATAATGCCACTGCCATCCAGTTGGAGTTGGGTAGTAAAATTGGCAAACACACACACACAATCCTTCTTCTCCTATTGCAAGTGCTCGTTCCAAGAACTAGAAACGAGATGAACGATAGTTTACCTTCCAAATGCCTCGCTATTTATATTTTTATATCGCTTAACTCATTACTATATCGCTAATATATCACGAAAAATTGAATAATCTTCCAATTGAAAATGCAGAAATCCATTGAAATAACATTATACAACTTTCTCAAAGTGAACCCTGCTCCTCATGCAATCAGCGAATTATTTTGCATCTTGTTTTAATAACTTCTTTCGGCATAAACGGCAGTAAAAGTTAGCGTAAAGAACCGCTTAACATACACAAACTGGTATGTACACCCAAGTTGTCGCCTTGTAAAAGACATAGCACAAATCTAGCTACACTCGT
The DNA here is from genome assembly GCA_034211315.2 of Aedes japonicus. NCBI lineage: Eukaryota > Metazoa > Arthropoda > Insecta > Diptera > Culicidae > Aedes > Aedes japonicus. The sequence continues at coordinate 10,992 of JASCZW010013757.1, read as the reverse complement.
GTCTAAATCTAAGGCATTATGTTCCAATTTATAATATTCTTTCAACTAATGCTATTGAGCAAATTGTTTGTTTCACTGTATTTTATATCTGTCTTTTTTATCATACCTGTTCATACCATTTTATTCCACTTTGCTAGAAATTTCTTTGGAACACTATGGAATTTGTAAATAATTCCATATACCGAGTGTCAATTGGAATACGGCTATGATTTATTTTAAATTCATCTTTATATAGCCATATTGGAAATACAGTTTCTTTCAAGTACTTTTGTTCAATTTGTTTTCATGTTATGTCATATACATAGTTAGGAATTTTATCAGCAAAATTTAGGATAATTCTTTTCTAACATGATGTTTGAATTGAACAATGATAATTTGAAATGTCAATGGCATTAAAGTGAGAAAACTTTTCACAAGTATTAACAGACAGACGAATGTTAATGATAATAAAAAAACTGATTGCGAACTATCCGACTAAAACTCAGACTAGTAGAAAGTGACATAATAAATTTAATCACTTCAGAAAAAGTGATTTTATATCTTATGGGCACAGTATGGGGTCAATTTATAACTTTGTTGTTTCAAGGATTAACTCTAGGATTTATCCAGGACACAACATCCATCCCATTTTTTTTTTTCACTTTCTTCACTCATTTCAGAGAGCGAGCAATGGCGCTTAAACCTAGGCTCGTAAGCCAGGACACACGGTGGAAATACCTTTGTCTTTCTCAAAGAAGTCAGGACATATGGAGTGACATTAACCTTCTAGCTATGTCACTCCCAACGATTCGCATAAACCTACAGAAACGAGACGGAAGGACGGTTGTCCCTGCTTCCTCTTTCTTATGATCCGAAAATATTCGTTGATTAACTTATTCATCTAATGGATAATTTAATTGCCGTTTATTTTTGAATATTCTTTCACCCCCAATGCTAGGCACAGTGGGTTTAACATGTTAGATGCTACACATTTGTGATATATTACAAATATGCCACAAATATTAATATGTCTAATAAAAATACTGGTTTAGTATTTTCCAGGATGCTTTTAATTACTGGCTGTGTAAGCGTTAGAATAGAATAGAATAGAATAGAATAACCCAAGTAGCACACTACGATCTTAATTAGTTGTAGCAACTTGATTATTACTTAGCAAGTCATATTTATGTTATCTCAACCGAATGGCAACAAGTGTGCTAATTGGGAATGAATATGTCAAACATAAATATTTGGCAACTTAGTCAAATTTTTAGTACCTCTTGCAACATTAACTCAGCTCTGATGCAACAGTGTTTCTTTTCTGCACCTGTTGAGGGTCACGTTGCTTGTTATCAATTAAACATATTTTTTGAACGATGTTACATTCTTGGATGAAACATATTCCAACGTACTTGTGTTAAATACATCATTTATTTTAGATAAAATAACAATCAATTGTCTGACAAAACGTCGATTCACACTTCGTAATAAGAAAACTAGAATTTCTTGACAAAAAATTCATTTTTCTTAAAAGCGAAATAAAACGCTACGAAGAAATCAAACTCGACGTCCATCCTGTGCACTTAATCTTGCTCAACCAATTTTAAACTGTTCCACCCTGTAAATTAACCAGAGAATGCATGAAACCTTGCGGTCAACTAAATTCTGTGTTCTTTCGATTAATTTAACTAAACCTATATCAAGAAAGAAAAAGTCCGATGTGGATCGCGTGTGGATTAATGCAGCCCCTTCTTTTTTCCACGCAGGTGCCACACCACAAATCAGCTGCTGAACTTGATATTTCCCGCACGCTAAAATATTGATCCATCCGGGGAATACCCTTCCCAACCGTATACGGACTCGTGTGTATGAGCGAACCAACGTCATTCATTCCTCCGGCCGGCAAACGACCGTTTTACCTGCCTCGATTACGTGAACCAGGCACGGCGTCGTCACTGTCGGTGTTGTTCGGACCCATCCGTACTTTATTGGAATAACGGGGAAAACTCCTCGTGAGCAGGAGAAAATTGGAAAAATTACCACCGGGAACCAGGATGGTCATTTGGCATCAATGAGCTTTCCATTTGGAATTGTTAGGGACATTAGAGTCAATCAAGCCTTGGTTTTGGTGGAAAGAGGGTACATGCGTGTGGGTGTAAGTCGCTCACCAATCATCAATCGATTGGTGCTGGTCAGGTTTCTTATTTTTATACGTGGGTATCATAAATCGGTGCTTTCTTCCCCCCATGAGGGCAGACCAGCTCGCGGTGGTACTAAATATATCCGTTCGTCCGAAGCTTGGCAGTTCTGCGATATGGGTAGTTGCACAATTCAGATGCACTTTCGATATTGAAGCTAAATATAACCATCGCTCGATTGGGGAATTGAGTCACACGAATATCGCTAAATTGAGACCAGTGGAATTTGGGGCGACTATTTTCGTTTGTATTTAGCTGGCATTGAACTCAGGCCAAGAGGTTACAGATCTTTCGGTGTCATTTGATGTCGATTGCACCGTTCTCAATTTATTTATAGGCCAGGTTCAAATAAACAGTACTACTACTTACTAACGGTAAGCATATTCAAGGTCGTCACAACCATCACGAAGTCGACCAATCCAGGTGAAAGGTTACCGGTAATAACCTGACAATTTGTTGAGAAAAGTTCCGTGGCCTGTTCCACCACCGTCGATATAGGCAACCGGGGCAGCCTGATTCGTCAATCAATTATTCACCCAGGGGTTGAATCGTTTGCAACTACACTCGGTCAATATGGATGCCACGGCTTATGTACACCTCAGAAAGTTTTTAAAAGCAAAGCCAGAGATTGGGGTGGAAAAGATTCCTCGATAAACACGTTGAACAATGTTCCTCCTCGTGCTGAATCACCGTCGACCGACACATTACGTAATAATAATCATACAAACTGTTAGTGATTGCTGCCGATGTTGGTGGATGACCTGGTCAAATGGAACACGGCACTGCACCTTGTCACGCACGGCTTCGTCACTTTTCAGCAGCTTGAACAACCATGCGGCCCCATCGACAGGCGAACTTTCAAAGCTTTTTATCAACTCGTTGTTCAAAGGGGGAAACTTTGCAGCCAAAACAAAGCGTTTCTTCCACCTCCCCCGCACACGTGACTTAATAATGGTGTTTGGCTTTATCAAATATTCATAATTGCTTGATTGAACGACCCATTGAACGAGCATTGGTTCAAAGGGACACGGGACCCATTGGAGGTAGCGGTATGTTCTCTTTTAGTGAAGAATTTATTATATCTTCTAAATTTAAATCAATGACTACTATTGTGCTATTGTACTTTGAACGATTAACTGGACTAGTTTGAAGATCTTCAACTAGTTCGAGATTAATTTTGTCGGTTTTAGAGTTTATGCACATCTCTTAAGTGGTACGTAAAGGGTGTCCACAGTTAAATTGCATCACTTTAAACTCGTCCTCAAAAAAAAGTGTGTCAACCGACTGCCATGAAATCTCCAGGGAATAAAATACAATGTATAATCTTGGTTTAGATATATTTATTTCACTGCATTTCTTTACCAAATTCAAAAGCCCGAACTTGCTTCTTAATACCACGCATAAGATTTCGTACAACGCTTGAACCGACCTTTTTTCCGCTTTCTATTACAACTTCAACATTTCCTGTACTTTAGTGACAGCTTTAGGATGCTTACAAAGTTCGTGCTTCATTATAGCCCAATATTTTCAATTGGCCGCAACTCTGGAGAGTTTGGGGGATTAAGATTCTTCGGCACGAAATTGACACCATTCGTCTTGTACCACTCCAGAACATCCTTGGAGTTCGTCAACACGGCTCCACGTCAACGGCTCCGTGAACGAAGATATGTCTGGTTTTACCCCACTTCCTCTTGTATTCTTGAATAATTTATAGATATCTTTGCTCAGAGTGGCTCGAAATCAACCAAATAAGACTTATCCTATGTAAAATTTCCTGAAAAATCGAATTAAAGTTATTTCATCTACCACACGGCTCTGTGAACAAAGATATGGCTGATTTTACCCCATTTCCCATTATATTTTTGAAAAATTTATAGATATCTTTGCTCGGAGTTGCTCAAGATCAATAAAGTAGGGCTAGTCATATGTTAAATTTCCTGGAAAACCGAATAGAGGTTGCTTTATATACCGCACGGCTCTGTGAAAAAAGATATGGCTGATTTTACCCCACTTCCTCTTATATTCATGGGATAAATAATTCAACTTTATGGGATAAACTGGGGTGAAAATCGCCATATCTTTGTTCACAGAGCCGTGTGGTGGTTGAAACAACATCCAACGTGCTTTTTCACAGTTTTTTTGAGGATTTGTAAGCGACACAAATTTACAAATCCAAAGTTCGGATGCCGTTACATTTCAAAATTAAGCCCTATTAAGTAGCACAGCCGACTGAGTTCATCAGATTTAGTTCAAATGGGCTTCAGCTTAATAAACAACTGAGTATTATGGCCATTTATTCAATGAAATATTTTCACTACTCTCATTCAATGTTCATTTCAGCCAATAAAGCTCGATTCAAAGTAAATCTGGACGCACAGTTTAATTCACTACCGCGTTCCTGGTGGTTGGAACAAAAAACGTTTGACAGGCATTTGTTGATGTTTCATTGACAAAGAAATTGATGAAAGGGTTTTCTCGATTGATCGACGCATCTCTAAATTACACACAAACATCTAGAGAATCCTTCGTGGACTGCCTCAAAAATAGCAAAAGTGTTAAAATTCCCAAAGTCAACGGTGTGTCTTGTAATCAAACGTTACAAGAATACTCTGAGTGTGGATAACGCACACGCGTCTATCATAAAAGTGGCACTAGGGACAAAGAGCTGAGGAGGAAGGTGTTGAGGTACGTGAATTTGCAATGAAATACGATTCCAACTTTCCCACCGTGCGTAACATCCTTTCACGAGAAGGATATAAGTCTTTTTAAACACAGTAAACATCCAAATCGCTCCCTGAAACAGAATTTAGTGGCCAAAAAGCGAGCACGATAACTATACAAACGAGTTTCGACGAAATTTGATGGCTGTATTTTGACGAAACGTATGTCAAAATGGATTATAAACAAATCCCCGGACGAAAATTTTACCTGGCAACTGGTCGTGGGGATATCTCTTCCGGGTATAAATTTGTTTTGGCTGATAAGTTTGCTCGGAAACTATTGATTTGGCAAAAAATCCACAGTTGTGGCCTTAAAACCAAGGTTTTCATCAAATCTCACACAATGACGTCGAAGGTTTACATTGAAGAGTGTCTGAAAAAGCGGATTTAACCCTTCATTTGGCAACACAATACCAACGTTATGTTTTTGCCGAATCTAGCCAGGTGCCACTATTCTAAGGAGCTGCAAACAATGTAAAAAATTTTCACCAAAGAGATTAATCCTCCGAATTGCCCTGAGTTCAGACCGATCGAAAAGTATTGAGCAATTGTCGTGCGAAAACTTCGAGGATGCGGCAAAGAAGTGACAAATGCACAACTAATGTTTTAAGGTGGAATAAGTTCGCCGGTACAGTGTCACCAGCGACTGTGCAGATCATGAAGGCATCGATCACAAGTAAAGTGCGACAGTTCGTTCGAAACGCTGAAATGTTGAGACAAGCGTTGAGATGAATTACCTTGTTTTCCTAATGAAATACCACAATCACACTCTGTGAGTCGCCCCAATAGCATCCTTGTTGGTTTAAATAAGTTCAAATCGGAAATCGGTACTATTGTTTAAATATTTCACTTGACAGCTTATCGTTAACCAAAACGACACCTGCTGCCACCCAATCCTGTTATCCAAAATCTCAGTGATTTCTCGTGGAAGTGCAGTGGACTTTCTGGCTTCCAATAAAGCGAGTATCACGTCAACATATTCCTACCCTTTCCTTATTTGGCCTGCATTCGGGCGGGGCCGGCGCCGGTATTGCCTTAGTTTGAGATCACTAGTTTTTACACATTGAAGATGTATGTTGGTCCCAAGCACCATCTGTTGGTTCTCTGTGTAATAACAGTTGATCTGGCAACAACGGAGTGGCAACCTCGGGCGGTCAATCATGCTCATGCTCACATTATCGTTTGGAAGGGACTATGCAGGTACCTTATTGAAGTCAATAATTGCTGTTCATGGCTGCGGCTGCCATCAAGTCCTCGGTTCTTGTAGCTCCTTTCAAGAGCTAGACGCAGATGGTTGACCAAAGCTTGCTGGGCAAGTACAAGTAGCACGGAAACAAGAGGATAGTATAGCTGGAACACAATGGCGGGAAATTAAATGTACTTTAATCGCTTGCATGTAGGGGAGATCACGCATTCCCAAAACACCACTTACCTCTCGGAAGGGTTGTATACCTCGGGCCACTAGGGTATCCAATAGCCGTGCTCTGGAGGCATCATTATCCGGGCAATGCTAAACTGCGTTATCGATGTCATTATAACCGGTTCCTCACCTACATAAATTGCTATCGACTAGGTTAATTCTGAAGAGACGTGCGTTTAGCGAGTAGTGGTTAGACATAAGTCTTGACATCCCACGAATGAAGCACCGACTTACATCCAGACTTTGGACCACGATCTCAATGAAACATTTGGAATTATTGAAATGAAACCACAGCCCAAAAGAATTACTTGTCCAATCGTTTTGCCAACATTGAAGAGAATTCTGACGTACTAAAAATATAGGGGAAAATATATCATGTGAAATTCTTCATTCAAAAATCTCGCCTTGTTGTGCGCCCACCTTTGCTAGAGAGTCCGCCTTCTCAATGTAAGGGGTCCATGCAAAGGTAATCCTAAATGATCTTTCGACCAACGCACACATCTGCTCACTTATTTTTGAAAGAAAGTAAGATGAGTGCCTCACTGTTTTCAACGACTGGATAGCCTCGATAAAACGGAGACCATCCGAGAAGATGAAATAATAGTTTATGGGCATGTGAGAAATTATACCCATTGCGAAATTGATTGCTGCCAGCTCAGCAACAAGGTTCCTGAAGTTTCCGGCTGATGAGTATTCATTGTAAACACCGAAACCAGTGGATACATCCATGCACGACTCATCATTGAAAATTCTTCGATTGCAATTGACATGTTGGTACTTTTGAATAAAACTATGGGGAATTAAAATAGATCGAAGTTGATCTGGAACTCCGTGAATAGCCTGTTTCATGGAGAGATCATAATCAATGGAGGAACTATGATAAGGGAAGCGTACACTAGGAGAGTTATAGCATGGAGGACTAATATCGGATGACATAGATTCGTAAGGATCTAACATGGGTACTTAATTCGAGCATTTTTTGGAAGTTTTGGAAGTCACAAGGTTGTTATTGACTCCACACGCTTTCTGTATTCTAGATGAGAGTTCCCAGAAACGATTCTGTAAGGGTTTCACTCCTGCCAGAACCTCCAGGCTCATGTTATGCGTTGAATGCATACAGCCAAGGGCAATACGTAAACAATGATATTGAATGCGTTCCAATTAAATAAGCTGGCTGTTTCTTGCCGAGAGGAAGCTAAAAGAGCCACATTCGAGAACTGAAAGAATAGTTGTTTTATAGAGTTTAATGAGGTCCCCACAATGTTCCGGAGATTGATCTTAGAAAATTGATCCTTTGTTGACATTTCTGTTTTATATACGCAATGTGAGTACTGCAAGTGCATTTTTAATCAAACATGGCTCCAAGGTATTTGAAGGTCAAAGATTGGGTTATGTCTCTTCCCAATAGTTTGAGACGCAGTTCAGCTGGGAGCTGCTTTCTAATAAACACTACCAATTCGGGTTTTAGCGGTGAAAACTCGATCCCCAAATTTCTGGCCCAGATGGACAAATTATCTAAAGAATTTTGCAATCGTCTTTGCAAGACTTCCGCACGTGGACCTCTAAAGGAGATCACAGCATCTTCTGCAAGTTGTCTTAGCGTGCATCTATTTTTCAAGCAGTTATCAATATCTTTAACATAAAAATTATAAAGTAAGGGACTTTTTTTTTGTTGGGGCGTAGAACCACTGCGTCCACTGAGTTGAACTTTTGTGGTATACCCCTGTTTACTATACTAATTTGCATCTAAAAGCTAGATCACCATTTGTCAAGTGACCAGCCTAAGACGCGTCTCCCAGTGAGGCAAAATTGAGTTTATAAAACCCACCTTCCCAGGATTTGCAGTCCAAATTTCTTTAGGTTGCATATAGCCACTATACAGAAATTTAAGTCTGCTCTTGTACACAGCATCACAACTGCAAAGCAGATGTTCCGAGGTTTCACGTTCCATGTTACAGAAACGACAGATATCATTCTGAACCTGGCCAATGTTTTTCAAATGATATCTACTCGGGCAATGTCCGGTTACTAGGCCAGTATAGGTACAAAGAACTCTCTTATTGAGCTCCAGAAGCTTTTTACTAATTGTAACATTTGGAATTATAAACCTTTTCGCTTGAGAACACTTTGTGGTGACTCAACCAATTGGTCATCACCCTTTGCTCTTCCCAAGATTTTAATTCCATTTTTCTGGCACAGTATGATATACCGCAGAATGGTTCTGGGCCAATAAACTGTGCATTTGAACCTTGTTTAGCAAGTTCGTCTGCCCTTTCATTGCCTTCAATGCCACAGTGTCCCAGAACTCAGAATAAATTTACCGAGTTTTCTTGGCACACCTTTCGCAGTGAAAGAATGCATTCCCAGACAAGTTTGGATGTACATTTATAATTACTTAACGCTTTGAGTGCCAAGTAAGGGACTTAAAGATGAGCCTTGGGGTAAGCCCATGTAGCTAATTCTGGAAGTTGTCAGTTGGCCTAGATTGAGGGTCATTTGTTTTTCTGACAGTAAATTATACAAAAAATTATTTAAAATTCCTGGTAAGCCACTACTGTGCAGACTATCTGCCAGTATATATATGGAAACTGAATCAAATGCGCTCTTAATATCCAGAAACACTGAAGCCAATTGCTCCTTGTGTGCAAAGGCCAGTTGTATATCAGATGAAAGCAACGCTAAACAATCGTTTGTTCCTTTGCTGTTTCGGAAACCAAATTGCGTATTTGATAGCAGGATGTTTGATTCAACCCAACGTTGATAAGATCATTTTTTCTAACAATTTCCTTAAACATGATAGCATAGAGATCGGACGGTATAAAATCAGACGCTGGTTTCCCAGGCTTTTGGATAGCTATTACTTTAACCTGTCTCCATGTGGGTGGAACTATGTATAATTCCATGAGGGTATTATACAGGTTAAGTAGTCGTCTTCTATTGATATCGGGTAGATATTTTAGAAGGTTGAATTTATTCATATCGCTTCCCGGAGCTTAGCCTTCTCGAATGAACTTAAAACCTTGCTTGAAACGTCTACAGCAGACGTGCAGTTTAAAAAGACGTTAATCGAGAATGTATTTGCCCAAAACTTAAACAGGACCAGAGGCCACCGAAGGTAACAATTATTTTCACGTTGTTGATTTTAAACAATAACAGTAACATACGAATCGTATCGATAAATGTTAAACTTTGTAAATTAAGAAAAACAGCTGACTCGCACTGTCACATAAAATGCCTTATTGTGTGAGTCAAACACAAAGCCAGCAACATCAGAGGTAAGCTGTGGGGATCAAGAACTAATACCAGCGGCTAGATAGCCATGAAGAAAATAGATACAGTTTTTGGTTCAGGAAGTACCAGCACATCAATCCTTAACTCGTACTCAAGCTTAATGATTCGACCCTAATAAGATAACCCATACGACCACACCCTCAAATATTGTGTCAAAATTACATAGCGAATCAAAACAACCAAAACAAGAATGTATTGCAAGGTGTACATCGGACCAAGGGGTTCTACAACAGCGAACTAATTTCAAATCGCTAATTTCATATTGATTGTTGCTAATACCGTAATGATGAGATGATTTCTTTGGCTTTCAGTCTTTTGAATGGAAACAGATAATTTAAGAAAAATTTAGTGTGTTGTTATAATAATATTTTTTTAGAAGAAGGCGAAATACGATACGCCGAAACGTCGGAAAATAGAAAAATTATGTTTTCAGTTTTATTTATATAAACGGAAAAAAAAATCCGTACCCAGATCCGTAAACTGCAGTCATGCATTCGAGAACAAACAAAAATTCACCGTGAACCGAATCACGTAATCATGAATTAAATAACGATAAAAGGGAAAAATCCTGAAAACGTGAACTAGTTGATGGTCCGTTTTCATTATCGAGAACGCTTTTTTTTTGTGTGTGTATAGATAGTTTAATGTGACAAATCCAAAATCATGAATGAAACATATAACCAACAATCGATATGCAACTAGCGATTTGAAATTGGTTCACTGTTGTAGAACCCCTTGGTCCGAAGCACACTTTGAGCAGCACCTTGCTGTACATACTTGCACCTTTGTTTCGGTTTGCTGTGTTATTTTGACAGAATATTTGAGAATGTGTTCGTGTGAGTTCATTATAAGGGCGCATTATTAAGCTTGGGACCGAGCTTGGGACCGATGTACTGACTGAGCCAAGAAAAAAATCGTATTTTTTCGGGACCTACTGGTCTTAGAGTTAGTCTATGATATAACCCGTTAAACAACCTAATAGAATTAAAACAATCAAAAACCATTTGAAAATCTATTATCATTTCATTACCGCTTAAATAGTGAACGCCCCTCTCCGCGACCTACAGTCGTATTGAAGAGAAGGTTAAACCACGCGACGGGAGCAAGACAGACAAAGCAATTCATCTCCCTCGGGTTGGGAGCTCCCAAGCGACCGGCAATTTAATTAAATTTCCCGCAAAATTATGTTGACATCGTGAAAAATGCACGGCAATCGCACCGCATTCCCCCAAGTTGAATTCACATATCCACAACGCACTCATACCGTCACCATCGGTGCATTCTCCAGTCTCAGCCTTCCGATGGTGCTCGGTATAGTCCTTGGTATGTGGTGTGTATGGGTGTGTGTGTGTGCTGCAACTGCTTAAATGAAAAATATATTTTA
>JASCZW010013756.1:0-24682 GCA_034211315.2 Aedes japonicus | reverse complement strand
GATGAGGTACTGGCGGCTTGAGTCCCCGAAACGGGGTGAAGATCGTCGTGGTCCTGCAGGACGACATCAGCTCTAGAGAAATGTGGGTGAAACCTGCTGAAGAGGTGGAGCCAACGGCCCAGCACCCATTGGCATTGTGGAATGATGGACGAGCTCCAGGAAACTGGAGCCAGCCCATCATAAGACTGAGGTCACGGTGGTGAATAATCGGAAATCGGAGCAGCACACGACGATTAGTGCAGGTAACCGCACGTAACAAAATTGAAGAGGTTCTGAGGTATCTTGGGCCATGATCGATGAACGACGAAGCTTCGACAAACGTGGAACAATTTGCGTAGCGAAAGGTCATTTGCCGTTGCGGCGAAATGAGCGCCCCTTCATCACTTCTGGAACTATAAATGGTGGAACATATAAGCAATAGTATCGAGCGACTCTTGTCATTCCTCAAGAATTACAAGCGTTCTACTCTATTTTGGCCTAATTATACCTCATGTTGCTATGCTATGGACATGTTGGAGAAGGACGAGGCTAATGTTGAGCATTTTGTTCTAGAATCCTCGTTGTTCACCGGTACTTAGCCTGACTGCAAAATTGTGGAATGCAGACAGCACCTCGTAAGAATCCTAAGTTGTTGTACAAAATTTGATGGATGGCGTCAACCGAAAGATGCGAACATTTGGAATGCGGAAAGAAGTCGTACTGCCGCTGGGCGCACTGCCTCCAAATAGCGTTCAGAATAACGTGACAGAATGAGAGGCAAAAACCATTGTCTTGGACGACAACAGAGTGATTATTTTCTGAAAGTTAAAAGCTAAAAGTTGGCCCTCAAATTAGTGCTTCCTTTTTGCTAATTGTTAATTTCTTCGACTATTGAAAACTACCCAGAAACAGTATGTCGTTCGCTTATATCTACACGGATAGGCAAAATAAAGTGCCCACCTCATCGTTTTTTTCAATTTCTCTCATTTACTTGGTTCAAATTAAAGTAAACACACTGTATTTTTTTTATTATCTTATTTTTTATATTCTTTTAAGTTTCATTTATGGAATACTGTAAAAAAAGGAGTTTTACTTAAAGAAAAAAATCAATTTGTGTTGAAAAAAAAAACAGTGACAAAATAAAGTGCCCACTTCATTTAGGCTACAGAAAACATAAATTAAAGTAAAATAAAAGCATTTCAATAATTGATGTGTCCTCCTTTGGCCTTCAGGACCTCCTGCAGGCGCTTCGACATGCTCTCGACCAGGTTCTTTAGGTGCTGTGGATCTAGCTCTTCCCAGGCGCGCTCCAGGGCTTCAAAATAGTTATTTTTATTGGTAACACCAGTTTTGTCAACCCTGGCATCGAGAATCGCCCACAAATTCTCGATGGGATTGAGGTCCGGGCTTTGTGGAGGCCATTCCAGCGGTTTGATCCGACAAGACCGGAAGAAAGACTTGGTCTTCTTTGGCAGTATGCTTCGGGTCGTTGTCCTGCTGGAATACGAACTTCTTCAAGGCCCGTCTGGATCAGCGAAACCTCCAGATTTTCTCGCAGGATGTTGATGTAAGAATCTGCCGTCATTATCCTGTCGATTTTCACAATGCTTCCCACTCCACCCCACGAAAACACCCCAGACCATCACATTTCTCCTCCATGCTTCATCGTGCCTTGATGTGGCGCTCCTGAAGCTCCTCTCCCGATCTGCACCAAACACGAACCCGCCGCTTTCGGTTAAACAGCTCGAATTTTGATTCGTCCGTCCAGAGAACCGTTTTCCAGAACTCTAGGGGCTTATCAGCATGCTCCTTAGCAAACTTAAGCCGTTTGGCTTTGTTTGCCTTGCTGATAAATGGGCGCTTCCGGGCAAGTTTGCTATTCAACCCTGCATGCTACGAGACGGCGACGAACAGTTCGACCGGAAACCGATAACTGAAGGGTTTCCGGATCTCGCGGACAGTTACCTTCGGGTTCTTCTGACTTCGCGCATGATCTTGGTGTCCGTTCTCGCATCCGTTTTCCGCTTCCTGCCTCTGCCAGGGCGATCCACCACTGATCCAAACGTTTTAAGCTTCAGAAGAATTTTGCCAACCGCTGCCTTACTGATACTGTACTTTTAGCGACAGCCCGGTGCGATTCACCGTTTTGCACATCACGAACGACCAATTTTCGGATACACAAGGAATTGCTTTCGAAAGCACTGCGTTCTCCATTTTGTTCAATTGAATCAAATGCGATCACGTATACAAATGCACCAGGTTGAGCCGTTTGCTTCAAAACATGTCAAAATATCAAAACATAAAACAATCGAGGGGTCTTCCAATGGAAACTTATCGAAAACATATCGATTTTTGAAGTGGGCACTTTATTTTGTCACTGTTTTTTTTCAACACAAATTGATTTTTTCTTAAGAAAACTTCTTTTTTTCGTATTCCATAAGTGAAACTTAAAAGAATATAAAAATAAAATAAGAAAAAACTACACTGTGTTTACTTTAATTTGAACCAAGTAAAGGAGAGAAATTGATAAAACGAAGAAGTGGGCACTTGATTTTGCCAATCAGTGTAAAAACAATGAATTAAAAACCCTAAAATTTATTGCATTTTATACACAAAGAATGAAAAACACCTGAGAAGGACATTTGTACGTAAAACCACCGAAAGTGTAAGAGGGCAAAGCAAGAATTTATTGGACTAAAAATGTTAATAAAATTACATATTTTATTAAAGCTGCCCTAAAGCACAATTTGGTTTTTTTTGTTGAACTGGTGATAGCCCGGTGTTCCCTGTTTCCCGCAAAAAGTCGAGTTAAAGATTTTAAACAAATCATAGCTTATTAGTTGATCTTCATTTTCCATAAGTTTCAAACAAATCCGATAAAAGGGCGAATTTCGGTGAACCTGTTTGTGTGTGCCAATTTCCAAGAATACACCCACTTTTGAAAGCTAAAGCAAATTTTTGGCTAGTGTGCTTCTTTTCAAGAACTCCATGATGAACTCTTACCTTTTGAATTTAACACGAACCTCCTCAAACTCGAAAATGTGTCTATTATACTGCCAGCAAAGTTAATTCACCTGAAATAGAAAAAAATGAAAAAAATTAGTTATATTTTTTAACAAATCTTGAAAAGATAACATTGTAACCTCCAAGCACAATAAGCAACAACTCATATTAATCAACCACACATACATTCATCTTCAGTGCCGGCAACAATTGAAACCGTCCCAGGTTCTTTTTCGCCGTCGTCAAAGGAATTCGCTCCTATTTTTTATCATTATGCCGGCCAAATCTCCACACGAAGATGGCCATTCGGAAGAAACAAGTAGCAAGTAGACCAACCTAGGTAGCCCGGTAGCCATAAATTTGGACAAGCACAACCTACTATGTAGATTTTGGCATCTTATCTTGTCTCATTCAACGACCACGACGACGAATATATGAGCGTAGCTGAAGAACGCAAAGTTCCTCCTCCAGGCTAATATAATAATTCTCTTCCATAGAAGGTAGATGTAGATGGACCACCTCATCACGCCCCTCACCCCCGCGCCATCGCAATGACAGGAGAGTCATTTTGGAAAGAATCCAGTTCACTATTTTTGCTACTTCAGTGAGGTGGCACCTGAAGACAATCGAGCAAGAAGGGGATTATGTTGTCGGGTTGCAACTTATTTTGTGGGGAATTTGACCATGTCAGATTTCAGGAGATAGGGAGCATGCAACTTGTGATGGTTTCTGAAGGATTTTCCGGTTCTCAATTTTGTGTTATGGATGCACTTTAACAGTTCTAGTTTGAATATCTCACAAAACGCGTGACTCCAAACTCAGATGTCGGGCTATCATCGGTAAGCGTCACCTTGAAGAATGAAATCTGGTGATTTATTAACAACCAATCGCTAATAGGTACCAATCGCCTCTCAATGTCAGGACGAGGGAGGACGGGAGGAGAAAATATTGGATCACGACCAAAATTTGCCGGCACCGAAGATGGGGAACAATACTCGGTTTGATTGCATCTTTTCCACGGAATAAGATGGATGATGACGATTTTTTTTTTGGTTTACCAGTATGTACGTACACTCGTTTCGGGGTTCTTATGATTGATCTCATTGTTGCACAGTGGGCGTGCCAGGATGCCATCGTTTCTTCAAGCGATTGTGAACTTTATCGATTATTAGTTGGTATCGAAACGAAACATGTATATTGTCAAGGTTAAAGGTGAGAACCGCGATGTTTTTTTTTCTTTTTTCATTTTGGGTGAAAATGTTGTTGTAAAGAACCTTCTACTAAATCTTGATGTAACTTCAGATCTGCTTTACTTTACTAATGGGTCAATATCCTACGATAGGCTTTTTACTGTTTAGCACTGAAGCAAGTCGAAAAAATCATCACAACACAGAACATCACGGTTTCTTAATTATACGACAGAACATAACCTCAAACCCAAAACAAAACCATTCCCGCTGCCTGAACCAAAGACATGGAAAGGTATGATGAATTCTCAAAAACAAAACAAAAACTTAAAAAGTGGCACACTTCAATACAAATGAATGAATGACTGTCCAACCATTGACAGCGGAAACGTACAACACGAGGAAGGAAGTCCTATCGGAGGCTTTCACGTAAATTGTGAAATGCTCCTGGATGACGTTGTGCTGCTGCTGGTGAATTAACATGTGAAACAAAAACGGAATGCCTTAAAAATATAGAATGCATCCAGGCGTGGCTATTGTTTGAAACTATTTCATTCGAAAGCATAGTTTTTGGGGCTTTTCCAACTCGTTGGCCTGAATGTAGGGTAGTTGGATCTATGGTAGTGAATCTTATGTGGTGAACTGGTGATATAGCATGGACAATTATTTCTGCTGTCTTTTGTCTGTTGCTAATGAGAAATCACGTGATTCTGAAAATGCATACTTTGGTCCTAGTAGAAACTTCCATTTCGAGGGTTAATTTGAGCGTAAACACTAACACATCACAATTTGGTAAAACAGCAATGTACGTGAGTCGATGAAAGTTTTTATTAATAAGTCAAATTCTTTATCCAGTTCAAGTTAATACAGAATACAGGAGAAATCGAATGGCCGTGTCTTTCGTTTAACACCTCAATAAGATTTTGTACAGTCTCGTTGTTCACTTTATTCACCGCAGCGCGCCAGTTTGTCTTGAACAGTTTCCCACTTACAACAGCTTTATGAGTCTTCTTAAGGTTCCGCTTGACGATGGCCCAATATTTTTCGATTGGACGGAGCTCTGGCGTGTTGGGAGGGTTCTTGTCCTTGAACATCACTTGAACGTTGTTGGCAGCATACCACTCCATGGTCTTTTTTCCGCAAATGGCAAGATGCCAAATCCAGCCAAAATAGAACGGAACAATTGTGTCGCTTCAGGAAAGGCAGTAGACGTTTTTGTAGGCACTCGCTCAGATAAATTTCCTGGTTGACGGTTCCGGTCGCAATATAAACGTTGCTCTTCAAGCCACAGGTACAGATGGCATGCCACACCAGATACTTCTTCGCGTACTTTGACAGTTTAATGTGCTTGAAAATATCTGCCACCTTTCCCGGCCGGTTGTCGATAAAATTCCTGTCCAGGAAGCTGTTAAAAGTCTGCCTTGACGTCAGCACTTCATCAGTCCATCGCCTACAACTCTCACACATCGCGCTTAGGCCGACGTGTTTTGTTTATCGTCGCGGATTTGAGTCACCACTTTCTTGTAAGTCGACAGTCCAGCTCGTTTTTAGCTCTATCCATGGTTGCAGGCGCCACTCCCAGCTTCTTTGCGACATCTCGAACGGAGAGGTTGGGATTCCGCCTCGAGCAACCGCGGGCAATTCGTTTTGTCGATGCGCTTCCGACAAGGACGCCGTAAATTTGACTGGAAATTTCATAGTAGTTTTGAACATGAGCAATAGTCGGGTAAAATGGTAGTGTTTACTGCAAAATTTTAAAGGCGTAGGAAAGTAGTGGGTTGAAAAAGGTTGCCAACCACTTGCATCGCAAAATGTTGCAATTTTGCAGTCATATCCTGAGAAAGCCGCATAATTCGCAAAACCATTTTTGCCATCTAGATCCACAATGTGTTTTATAAAATAAACGAAGCCGTACAAATTTCTCCGAAAACAAATCCATCAGCTGCTTTCGGACGGCGCTTAGTGCCTTGAGGGCTGCAAATTGGTGAGTCGACAACTAGGATGAAGCGTGTAGCTCAGCAACATACACTCCTGGTCCTCCACAAGTTCCTGCCCCGTGCTTCCACGGGTCTTAGCTGGTAGTGCAGCCCGGGCAACTGCTGTCCTGCTGACACTGGCCCCTGGATTGAGGACGCGTGCCGAGCGTCTGTCCACCAAGAAGGTGCGGTTCAACCAACGTCTGTCCTGGCACCCAGCGACTGTGTAAGAATCACTGCACAGTGGGCAAGAACTGATGAAAACTAAGGAAAAAATCTGTAACTTTTGTCGCTTTCAAGCGCGGCTTGTAAACAAGGCCATTTCCGCTTCCGCTTCCGCTCTATTAACACGACAAAACATTACATTTTATTGAAACTAAATTCCACAGTTTGATCAGCCTTTGAGGGTGATAGACAAAAACGGTTTGTTTTTACATTCGACCTTTGATCCGAACAAAATCAAAAATGTTTACTAAGATCGTGTGTGGAAAATCGTTCAAGGAGACCCAGACGACCCAACGGCGAGCTGGAAGCGGAAAAAAAAAAGCGAAGACGACTGACCCCGTGAACGCAAGGAACGTGATGAGCGTTTCCAGATGAAATCAGCCGGAAAAAGTCAAAATCTTGCACGACCCTCTCCGATTTGGATGAAACTTTGCACATGTCTTCGGAATTGGTGATGATGGATTTTCCGCGGGTTAAGGGAATTTTTTGACTCAAGACAATTTTTTCAAAAGGGCGTATGTGTTTTGTCATGCGTATTTTTTTCAAAAAATCATAACTCAAAAACCGTTGGTTGTAATAAAATTGCGTCTGAAAAGAAGTTGTAGTTAATTAATTTAACTTTATGAAAAAAATATGTTCACAGTAAAAAAAAATTTTTTTTTTTTCAAATATATCAAAAATTAAACTTAAAAATCAATTAGCAAATCTGTCCAACGTACGATTTTTATAACTTTTTTCTCAAAAAGGCTTTGAGTCAAAAAAATAGTAATAAAAGTTGTTTTACGATGGAGCAACTTAAGATAAAAAAGTTCCTAGAAGTAAGAAAAATTTAAGTTTTTTCCAATTTGTTGTTTTTGCATAAATAACCATATTTTAATAACTAGTGATTTTAAACAAAAATGCTCTTGGTGAGCAACATTCTATATGTACCCGTTTTCGAGATAATTTGAAAGTAATGTCGAAAAAATGGCTTTTTCCATGAAAATATCCCTTTTTCAAAAGTTAGTCGTGATTGTCCATCTTCAAAAGTATTCTTTCAAATTGTACATAAAATTTTCAACAACTATTCTTTTGACACCAAGAAGATTGAACATCTTCTTAATTAACGAAATTAACGAATCTTAATTACCAAATAAAAATTTTGAGTTTTTTTTTGTTCATACATGATTTATTTATTTTTTCTACTATTTTAAAAAAAATGTATTTACATTTTTACAAACACTATTTCCTAACATTCCTATAAATATTATGAAAACTCAGTATTTCGTCAGTTGAAAATATTTTCGCAGCGATTTTGTTATCTGCAACTGGAATGAAGGAGTGATATTTCTGTGTACCAGGAATCATTTTTGTTTGCTGATAACTACCACCCCATTCTGCAGCTCCCTCTTCATATTCTTCTTGTGAAACATAGCAAAATGATATTTTTGTGAAATTTTCTTGATTTCTCTTAATAGCCCAATCATACAAAGTTTTCGCACTTGTTATTGGATGTTCGTGTTGTTTGGCCAAGCTTGCTCTTGTTGCCATTCGTTTTAATGTGCCGCCAATTGCATCACATGGTCCCTTACCATGTGAAGTTGCGAAAAAATGCCACTCAGAATCAATGTTGTATTTTTCTTTAAACTTGCAGAGGCTTGCAAATTTTTTTCTATTTTTGTATTGGGAAGCAGCCCCATCAGACATAAAAATGGCCTTTTTTATATTCATTAGTTGATTTAAATACGTTAGTAATTTAGAAATAAATACTTGTACCGCAATTGTATCATGTCTTAGAACTTCTGATATTACAACAAAACTTAGATTTTTAAGCATTCCTGACTCCATATAATAAATAACAAACGGATGAATTGTAGCCTGATCATTGTTCCAATGATGACTTTGAACAGCATCCTGAAGTACAAATGAATAATTCTCTGCAAAATCGCAAATAATAACTACTTCTCCTTCTTTTAATGAAGACTTTGTATCTTTTAAAAATTTAGATTGCTTTGTTTTTATATAATCATGAGTTAATAGTTTTTCTAATTTCTCGCTAAAATATTCAACAAATTCATCGACAGGTTTTAATAGCGTTTCTAAATTACATCTATCAGTTGTAATCCATTGTTCGAACGATATCTCAGACAAGTTATGTTTCTTCAAGTTATGTTGGTGGTTCGTCATGTCCACCGTTTTCTGGTTGCTCCACTCTTTCGACAGGATTACGACGATACGAATATAACCGACATGAATCACAAATTCTTAATGACGTGTCCAAATGGACCGTACACTGCATGGACAAAAGTTTTTCAATTTACTTGAATCAGTTAAATTTCTAAGTTTAGGCGAACATTGTCTCCGATTTCACGAAAAGGTTTACAACAATGCTTTGTTTCGAGTTCCATTTCAAATCGTTTTACACTTTACGCTACTTATGAAGACACTGTTAAACTGATGTCATGACTTTGTAATGTAATCCTTTTTATACGTACTAGGTACGCACTTTAGGTACTTTTTTGAAATATTGTATGTGCAGGGGTATGCATGTAAATTATATTTTCTGTCAACACCAAAGGGAATGCATGAATAGGTATAAATGGCGTAACAATTGTATTCTTACTGGTATAAACAGTTTAACTAATTAAATACATTATGTTTCTACCTGAACAAAATACGCTTGTACACTAACATGAATACTAATTATTTTTGTTTCGGGTTAGGTTTTCATAATATACTGTAAGTAAAAGCAGCAAATTTTGTCGTGTTACCTACAGTAAATATCAGGAATCAGTTTGTCTAGTATTCTCGGTAATAAAAGGTATATTGTAGAAAATTTTATGTACAATTTGAAAAGAATACTTTTGCAGATGGACAATCACGACTAACATTTGAAAAAGGGATATTTTCATGGAAAAGCCATTTTTTCGACATTAATTTCAAATTATCTCGAAAACGGATACATTTAGAATGTTGCTCACCAAGAGCATTTTTGTTTAAAATCACTAGAAAAATCGTATTATATTATTAAAATACGGTTATTTATGCAAAAACAACAAATTAGAAAAACAATGAATTTTTCTTACTTCTAAGAACTTTTTTATCTTAAGTTGCTCCATCAAAGAACAACTTCTATTCTTATTTTTTTGACTCAAAGCCTTTTTGAAAAAAAAATTATAAAAATCGTACGTTGGACAGATTTGCTAATTGATTTTTAAGTTTAATTTTTGATTTATTTTTGAAGAAAAAATTTTTTTTTACAGTGTACATATTTTTTTCATAAAGTCAAATTAATTAACTACAACTTCTTTTCAGACGCAATTTTATTACAACCAACGGTTTTCGAGTTATGATTTTTTGAAAAATACGCATGACAAAACACATACGCCCTTTTGAAAAATTTATCTTGAGTCTAAAAATTCCTTTAACCGGCGGAAAATCCATCGTCACCAATTCCGAAGACATGTGCAAAGTTTCATCCAAATCGGAGAGGGTCGGAGTTCAGTCATTTGCTCATCTGGCAGAGAAATGCTCTGATGGATTACTTCAAGCGCAATCCGAGCCAAGCGATTTGGGACGTGGCCAAGATAGTCAATTTTTCCGTCTGATTCGTCCAGCAGACAGTAAAGCGGGCCGAATTTCATGTCTTCGAGGTAAGAATGAAACCTTTCCGAACCAATCAACAGAATGCGGTAGCCAAATCCCGCGAAACAGCTTAGAATCGAAAATTCGTTTCCCGTGAGGTAAAATCATTCAAGGAGACCGAAACGACCCAGCGGCGAACTGGCAGCGGAAGAAAAGCGAGGACGCCCGACACCGTGAACGCAAGGAAGGCGAGGAGCTTCAAGCGCAATCCGAACCATTCATCAGATTCGGGACGTGGCCAAGAAGGTCAATTCTGCCGTCTGGTTCGTCCAGCAGATAATGAAACGGACCGGGCTTGATGTTTTCAAGGCAAAGAAGGTCTACCGAGAGTGGTTAGTATATTAAAGCGACCGCCAAATAGATCTCCGGCCTGAAGTTTTCATCGGCAATTCCCGCCGGGATCTTCCGGAGAAGTCTGGAAGAAGACGGTGGACAAATTGACAAAGAAGTACTTGGTGTGGCATGCAATCTGCGGCAAATTCAGCAAGCCGTATATAACGACCGGCTCCTTAAACGGCCAGATGTATGAAAAATAATGCCTTCAGTAGTGCCAGATGCCCTTCCTCGGGTCCCACGAATGTGACTCGCTTTTTTGACCGGATCTGTCATCATGCCATTACGCGTAAACGGCGATGGAGTGGTACGAAGCTAACGATGTTGTTTTTGTGCCGAAGGAGGCAGGACCACCAAATTCACCAGAACTTTGCCCAATTGAAAATTCTAACCGATTATGAAGTTATGCTCCGGAAAACAGGGAAGGTCTTCAAAAACGACAAGGATTTGAAGACAGTGTGGATGTAAGTGTGTAAGAAAGATAGCGCAAGTGTTGCAAAGGATTTGATGGGCATTTAGTTTAGGAGAGGAGATTGAAGAAACCAACATTGCAAAAACGTAGCTAATATGTGCTTAGTCACATTCATCACCACCTGACGCACCGAAGCATTTGCTACATTGGCAATTGTCATGACTTGGCGTCTCATCCGTTGAGTTCCCGCAAAAGACATCCATTTTTTCGCTGAGTCACATTTTGTATGACAGCCAAAATGGAGCCTGACAACTCACACACACTCCTTCGAGCAGATTCTCTAAGATTTTTTCGTGTACGCTAAGAAAAGTTTACCTAAATATGGGTGAAGAATACTCATTCGCGATTATGAGTGCACATACCCATTTATGGATACGTTACTACTTACTCATATTTGAGTATTTTTCCCACGCCCAATACTCATATATGGGTATGTGCACTTTTTGTGATTATGGGTAAACTGATCTTAGCATGTGCTTCTCTTTGGCTTAACATATGAAGCCGGCACGAAACCAACCAAACGAACTGCTTTATGTGCAAACGAACAAACAAATTTCAATTCCATTATTTTCTTGATCCTCCCTGCGATTAAACAAGGGGCAACTGAAAGTATTACAAACTTTTAAATAATCGCAAGGATAACTCGTATACAATTATTGGTTTACCGAAAAGACTCGTTTTGCACATGAAAGTTAACATGAATAAATACACTGCCAACAAAAATAAGTCATTAGTAACGCAAATTAGCTCAAATATTAAAATTTAAATATTTTCGCATTTTTTTCGGCCACACCCTGTAGGTAAATGAAAGTGCTGGGCAAAAATCCAGGTCCAGAACTAGAGCCAGAATGTTATACAGCAGACTTTTCAGCAGACCGTCTGCCTGTATTTTGATCGATGACATATCGGCATGACATCGGCAAACATGTGAGCATCTCCTAAATGTTGTTCGAAGTGGAAAAAATTGGCCAGAAGGTTTTTGTATGGCAGGCAAATTGTTCCTGCGGCTGCAAGTGATCGATTTTCCACACTAAAGGTATGATCAATGCCGAAGTTTACAATACTGAGTGTTTCCAGGAAAGGATGCCTCCATTATACAAGCAGGCATCCGTCCATTACGCCAGAACCACAGTAAAATGGATGCAAGAAAATTAAGAAGATTTTGTTGAGAATGACATCAATCCTCCCAATTGCCCAAAGCTTCGTCCAATCGAACGTAACTGGGCTAAAGTCAAGCGAAACTTTAAGATGAGTGTTGAGGAGTGCAAGGCCATAGAAGAGTTCAAAAGAATTTGTCTGCGGCTTCCATAAAATGTGACAAAACTTGTGTCCAAAACCTCATGAGTGGAGTACAATCCAAAATAAGAAATTTCTAATAAATAAATAAATAAATTTACTTTTTAATTTTTTGATTAAAGAATGTATCGAAAATAAGCAATCAACGTAAATTTGTTGTTGTGTTGTGTTTAATGTGCTCATCATAGCATGCTGTGCGTTTGACTTTCATCTTTCGTTTGTTTACTTGTTTGCACGGTTTAAATTCTTCGTTTTCAAAATGTCACGCATTGAAAAATTCGTGAAAATTAAGGTTTTGGACACATGGCTATGTGAAAAGGGTGCAACTTTTATATCTATCATAATCACGTTAGGGGAACAATGTTCTTTGGATAAACTTGCAGGAAAAGGCAAAAATCACGAATTTTACAACCCTAAACTGGCTCAGAAAGTGGTAGCTTTAATGCTGAAGAACAAATCATTGTCCATACATGATTTCTAGCCAAAATCGTCAAAAGGTCGGAAGTATCAATTGTAAAAAATGACTTAAAAGAAATTTCCTGGAAATGCAAGGTTGCTAACATCTATATCCACTACCGACGGGAATGCAATAACTCCCTCTATCTGTTTCTGGTGGTATTTTGTTTGTGGGAACAAGCAGATCCCAGAAAAATACGCCAGAAGTCATTGTTTACTAATGTTACTCTCGACTTTTTGACTATTTTGTCTAGATTTGACCAATAAAGTGGGAACCAACTAACTGAGCGAACAAATCGAGAGGAATTCATATGAATATCGTATGTAACTTTTCCAGAAATTTTAATGTAAATTTCATACGATTCTCTTATGGAAAGAAGTTTTAAGGACGATCGTAAGAAAAAAAAATCTCATGGTACAAAAAAAGTTGCAATTGTGATTCGAACCATGAACTTCGGGATTCAAAGACGAGTCACAATTCCACGAGACACGCTTGATTTATGATGTCAATTGAAAGTGTATAAGAGGCGTGTTTTTCATGAGTTTTCCGGTCCAGTTTGTTGAAACGTGTTTTACATTACCAATGCAGCAATAATCATTTCATACGATTTCGTGTGAAATGAGTCTTAGACCCTTACTTTGTGATTCATAGTTCCGATCGTATGAAAGTTGTACAGATAATTTTCTGAGTGTACAAGAAGCAGAAAATCGCCTAACAAAGTGCAGAACAGAAGCAACGCGCAGCAACAAGGGCCAGGAAATTGTATTCGTGAGTTTTGCAGCGACCGGATGCATGTATTTTTTATGGGCGACGAGACCTATGTCAAAGAGGACTCAAAAACCCTTCCAAGTCCACAATACTACACTGCCGTCGTAGGAGAGGATGTTAGCGGTGCAGACAAGTCGATTCAAGTGGAGAAGTTTGATAGAAAACAGCTGGCATGGCAAACAATATTTCCCTGCGGTTTGAAGTCTACTAAAGGGTGTTCCGATCAAAATTTGGTTAATCTGTGTGAGTCTAAGTTTTTATGAATAAGTCAAATTCTTTGTCTTTCTCAAGTTCAGTTAATGCAGAATACAGGAGAAATATTCAGCTGAGCTTCCATTAGACCGAATGCGAATTACCGGGTCTTTCGTTTAACACCTGCTATAAGATTTTGTACAGTCTCCTTGTCCGCTTTATTCGCCGCAGAACGCCAGTTTGCCTTGAACTGTTTCTCGCTCACAACAGTTTTTTGAGTCTTCTTAAGGTTCCGCATGACGATGGCCCAATATTGTTCGATTGGGCGGAGCTCTGGCGTGTTGGGAGGGTTCTTGTCCTTGGGCACCACTTGAACGTCGTTGGCAGCGTACCACTCCATGTCCTTTTTATGACAAGATGCCAAATCCGGCCAAAATAGAACGGAACAATTGAGTCGCTTTAGGAAATGCAGTAGCCGTTTTGTAGGCACTCGCGCAGATAAATTTTCTGGTTGACTGTTCCGGTCGCAATGTAAACGTTGCTCTTCAAACCACAGGTACAGATGGCCTACCACATCAGATATTTCCTCGCGAACTTTGATAGTTGAATGTGCTTGAAAATATCTGCCACCATCTGGTTGCCATGTAAAATTCCTGTCCAGGAAACTGTTTAAAGTCTTTTTGGATTTAGATTTTCGACAGGCACGTGCAAAATTTTGATGCGTAGCTTCTCTTCCTTCGAGGACATTTTGATAACTGAAGTGCTAATCTCAAAATCAAAATCATGCCTCTCATTCTACACGCCGCACACATTTTTAAAATGAAGGGTGTGCAAAATTTAATGCACGATGAGAGGAAATGCGTCAAGTTTAGGTCAACCAAGTTTTGATCGAATCACCCTTTATTTTTACACTATCGGTACAATCAATGTAAAAATTCATGACTCTGATTGTCTGCAGAAGAAATTGCTGGCTGTAAATCAGAAGCATAATACCCCTCCACTGTTTTTGCTGGGCATAGCGTCGGCGCATTACTCCAAAACAACTCTCAATTGACTCAAGGAAAACGGTATAGATTTCGTTGAGAAAGACATCAATCCGCCAAATTGCCCTCAGCTTCACGAGATTTTCCAAAAAGACGGGTTAAGCAGGTGAGAATATGCAGGAGTAGGTTGATGCAAAATTCGAAATATTTGCTCCCCTAAGCTTAATCGACGCCAATTTGGGTCCTGATAGTCCCCAAAATTTTTTAACACATTTGGTTTTATTTGGCTTTGCACACGCTATTCAAATTTTGTATGGGAATTAGTATGAAGAATCTCAAACTTACATTTCCAGATCCCTAACATCTTGATATTATGTCCTTACACCAAATCTTATAAAGATTCATATAGTGTAAGTTGCCAACTTTCAAAATGCCGAAGATACCTGACATGTAAATTTTATACAAAAATAGTTATTCAACAAATATAATAATAAGAAGTAAAAATATGTAATGTACATACAATATATAAATATATAATATATAATATATATATAATAATATAAATAAAATAAAATACATAAAATATATAAATATAAAATATAAAAAACATATAAATAATAAGAAAACATAAATAAGAATAAAACATCATACCAAAAGTGTGTATTTTATGTTTTATTGAATAACTATTTTTGTATAAAATTTACATGTCAGGTATCCTCGGCATTGTGATAGTTGACAACTTACACTATATGAATCTATATAAGATTTGGTTTAAGGACGTAATATCAAGATGTTAGGAATCTGGAAATGTAAGTTTGAGATTCTTCATACTAATTCCCATACAAACTTTGAATAGCGTGTGCAAAGCCAAATTAAAACCAAATGTGTTAAAATTTTTTGGGGACTATCAGGATCCAAATTGGCGTCGATTAAGCTTAGGGGAGCAAATATTTCAAATTTTGCATCAGCCTAATGCAGGAGTTCAAACAAAATAATTGGGCTAAGGCGTTTAAAAATGTGTCCGGAACTTGATGAAAAGTGTTCGATCAAATTCGTGAGAGAATGATGTTAATTTCATCTGGTCTTCACCATAGTTAAGTGCAATCCCATACAAACAATAAAGAATCATTCAGTTGTTTGAATAAAACATAATTTTTTTGTATGATTTGAAAAACACGATATGTGAATTGCTTCGATACAGTCCTTCACCAATGATCAAAAAATTGAATTAAATGAAACAATTATTTTACATTTTTTGTTGTTTTTTTCCATTTCATGCTACAAGAAAAAAGAATGTTTATCTTTAGAAACTCATTTTAAGACCAAACCTGACCTAACTAATACTGACCCATCAACAACGATATTTTTGGAGTTAACAGAAAAAATACACTTCATGTTAAAATTGACACCTAAAAGGGTGCGGGACGGGTTTTAAGCAGTTTATTCAGCACCTGGGACATTTGATGAAGCTGTTTGTAATCTATAATTAGAACTGCCAATATATAGACGTTAATCCTTCTGCTTACTTCTGATCTATCGAAACATACCTGCAGAAACGAGCATTATACTCAGAAAATATCATGGACATGGAATAAGGTTCCCAAATGTAGGGACTTATTATAAGCACGCGGATTGTTTTTCGATCAAAGAAATGTATTCTTCAGCCCCGTAATCCGTACATAAACTACCAATCTTGCATGAGTGCAATGCCGTATGTTGTTGACCTCTAACCGTCGGAGCTTTGGATGATGATGCGATAGGACCCGATGGTGGTAGGTCGTAAACTTGGAGCGGAGAAGTGTTGCTTTTGTTTTCATGAGATACAAATCGGCTTGAAAACTAATTCTTGGAAAGTACGATCCGCAAATCGTGTCACTCCGATGCTGGTGGGGGGAATTTTCGGAAGCCATTGGATGGAGACCTTGTGTTTTTAATCTGCCGTATCTCTTCCGTTTCAGGAACGCGATTAAAGGAATGGTGGAATGGTCCCTAGAATTTAGAAATTGTCGCTTAACATTTAAAAAGGGCCAACCCTCTTTCGTTGATGCTCTTTGTTGATTTTCTCGGTTGAATAAAGTCTAGTGAAGAGAGTTTGCTTGTACATTCAACAATACATTCTCTGGGAAATTCAGCTACGGTATTCATATAAGACAAAGGAATCCGATGAAGGAAATCGACCATTAAGGACAGAACCTTAAAAACCAGAAAACCAGAAAAAAGCACTTCAAAGGATTCAGAACAAAGTTCTGAAAATGATTTTGAAGCTGCCAACCTGGTTCAGTACTATTGAATTACATAGAATTTCAAACGTTGAGACTCTAGAAGAAATGTCCAACAAAATAATTCATAATTTTAGACAAAAATCATTGCAATTTTCAATTGCAATGATCAATTCTCTCTATAGATAAGAACTAGTTATAAGAAATGAACTGTAATTCTGACACGCAGGCAAAACAAATCCTGTTTAAAATTCTGAATAGACAAAGAAAAAATAATATTAACACAATTAGATATTAATGATAGCATATAAGGTTGAAATGTTAATTACTTAGGACAGGATCAACCTAAATGGAATAATAAGCAAATTCATGAGATGTAAAATAACTGATACAAAAGTTTGGAATAACATAAAGCATGCACGTAGTAACACTCATACTTTTGTTCAGTATAGTTTTGGAATTATTTCACGGGTTGCTGAAGGTTTCACTCATATGACAGCTGACTCTCACTTTATTTCGTGGTTCAACATGTTTAATTTTTGTACATTTTTCGCCTGACATTCGAAAAGACAAATCAATATGCTCCCAACAAATAGACAAGAAGGTGGTAGCCATTACTGAGAAAAATTCCAATCTTCCTGTCCTTCCTGATCACCATGTTGACAAGCAAAATTTCACTGCAAAAAGTTCTGATAAGGAGTTTACACAAATTTTTTGCAAATATTTTCTTGTATGATAAAGGACGACGACACATACGTACACGAAGACTATAAACAGCTTCCGGGTCTGGACTTTTACACCGCAATGCAAAGGAACGCCGTAGCCGAGCATTTCCGGACAAAAGAGGTGTAAAAATTCCCGACGAAGTATTTGATTTGCTTTGGTCGAAAGTCTAAAAGGTTCGTCTCTACCGGCATTATCAACAATGATGTGTACAAGAAATCATGTCTGCCTAAGCAGTTACTACCAATTATCAGAAGCCACGACTCTCCAGCTCTGTTTTGGTCTGACTTGGTTTCTTCTCACTATGTGAAACCCGTCCTGGAATGGTATAAAGTACAAGAGGTCACATACGTGCCAAAAATAGTCAATCTACCAAACTGTCCAGAACTTCGCTCAAAAGAGAAGTACTGGGCTCTTATTAGGCGGAAACTTTTCGAAACTAAAAAGTGCCGATGATATCAAGAGAAGATGGAGAACCCCACGGCAGGCGTATCTGAGGATACCGTACGGAACCTAACCACAGAAAGTTTGAGAATTTTACAGTAAGAAGGATCTTTAACAACTGTTTTTAATGTAGATATAACACTATTATTCACACATTGCCCAGTGAACAAGCGAACGGTACAGTTCGTTCGATCCGCTCTCCGTAGCTTTGGAAGTTTTTTAGTAGGTGTTATTATCAGTTCAAGTCAGTTTCATTTAGTTTTTCTTGATCGCGAGTGAAATTCCGTTTCTGAAGAAGAAAACGTTGTGTGATCTAGCAGGGCAACAACGTCATTAATTGCAATTAGCAATATTGCCCCGATCTAAAAGCCATTTTGCTCCGCATCTATACGGCACGCACACCAGCAGTCCATTGTGTGTAGCGTGCAATCGTTCATCTGCTAACCACCACCGACCAACAATATCATCATCATCGTTCAGCTCCACGCCTAGACGGTACACGCGGCCACTCATCGTCGCTCGGCAGCAGCAGCAGCACATTCGTCGCCCGTCTGCAGTAGATCAGTGATACATATAAGATAAGTTTTTTATTAGTATATAAGATAAGTTTTTGTTTCTCGCTCTTGTGTTTGTGTGACTGTGGAGAGTGACTGAGAGTGTGTGAGTGTGTGTGCTTAGGTTTAATTTGTGTATCTGTGATTGATTGTAGATAACTACGTTAGTGGTTGAGCCATAAGCTCCCACAAGCGAGCCATGGATGATTTATCGGAAGATGAATCATCTATGGCGCAAAATGATGGGGTAGCTCTCAAAGTTACCCGATCGCGTGCTTATCCAGATAGTTCATCTGGTCCTTGGGTTGTCTATTTTCGGCCCAAAACGAAACCTCTCAACATTTACCAGATTTCAAACGATCTGACGAAACGATTCTCGGCCGTGACCGAGATAATTAAGGTGAGACACAATAAGTTAAAAGTCGTTGTGTCCAACCTTAAACAAGCTAACGAAATTGCTGTCTCTCAATTTTTACACTGGAGTATTTAGTGTACATCCCAGCTCGAGGTATTGAGATAGAAGGTGTGGTCTCCGAAGCGAGTTTGACCCCTGAGATCCTGTTGAAGCAGGGGGTTGGTCGATTTAAGAACCCTCTGCTTCCTTCAGTCAAGATACTCGATGTGCGAAAACTAGGCACCGTATCGATCACTAAGGGTGAAAAGAAATTTACCCCCTCAGACTCGTTTCGTGTGACTTTTTCTGGTTCAGCCCTCCCTCAATACGTCGAGTTGGGAAAACTTCGACTACCTGTGCGGTTGTTTGTACCTCGGGTAATGATCTGCGAAAAGTGCAAGCAGATGGGACATACGACCTCCCATTGCAGCAATAAGGCACGCTGCTCTAATTGTGGGGAGAAGCACGAGGATGGCGCCTGTGCAGACAGCACACCAAAATGCGCTTTCTGCAAGGAAACTCCTCCACATGCTCTCTCATCTTGCCCGGCGTACAAACAACGCGGGAAAAATTAGAACGCTCGCTAAAACAGCGTTCCAGGCAATCTTTCGCCGAAATGCTGAAGAAAGCCTCACCATCACCCAATGTCAATACAAATCCCTTTGCTCCTCTGTCAGATGACGAGTCTGACTTTGATTTGGCTGAAGAGGGAACATCATTCAGCTTTCCGGAAGGTGCTTCACGGAAGCGAAGACGCGTCCGCCCACGGAAAATTGCTGAACCGGAGCCCAAAACCAGCTTGCCCAATTCAAGAAAAGGTGGAAAAAGGAAAATCCTAATCCACCTGGTTTTCGTAGTACTAACTACACCCAGGACTTTCCATCTCTCCCGGGGACATCCAAAACCCCTGAAGCCCCAATTTTAAGAACAGAAGCCCCCTCCTCTAGTGGGCTGTTCTCATTTGATGACATTGCCGAAGGTATCTTTAAGTACCTCGAAATTTCTGACCCTCTCAAAAGCATTGTTATGGCAATGCTTCCCACTGTGAAAACTTTTTTGCAGAAATTAACATTAAAGTGGCCCATCCTTGCAGCTATCATTTCCTTCGATGGATAATTTTCCAAATGAGGTCGGGGATTTGATCACTGTTCTACAGTGGAATTGTCGAAGTTTGATTCCTAAATTGGAATCTTTTAAATTTTTAGCTCACACTACCGGTTGTGATGCATTCGCTCTTTGTGAAACATGGTCTCTCCCCGAAATCAATCTTCCGATTCATGATTTCAATATTATTCGTCTTGATCGTGAGGATTCGCGTGGAGGGGAGTACTTTTGGGGATCAAAAGTGCTACTCCTTCTATAGAGTGAATTTTCCTCCTATTCCAGGTATTGAAGTTGTCGCATGTCAGGCTGTTATTAAAAATAAAAGCCTTTGCATTGCTTCCGTTTATATTCCTCCAAGAGCCTCCATTAACCGAAAACAACTCTCAGATGTTTGTTCGGTTCTTCCTGCTCCGCGGTTGGTCATGGGAGATTTTAACTCTCACGGTACAGGCTGGGGAGAACTGTACGATGACAACCGTTCTTCTTTGATATATGACCTCTGTGACAACTTCAATATGACAGTTCTCAACAATGGAGAAGTAACACGTTTGGCTGGTACATCCTCAGTTGGCAGTAGATTAGACCTCACACTTTGTTCGAATTCATTATCGTTGGATTGCACATGGAATGTGATTCAAGATCCCCACGGTAGTGATCACTTGCCCATAAAAATTTCGGTTGCCACCGGGTTCAATTCGTCGAAATCTGTCAACGTCACGTATGATCTTACCCGTCACATCGATTGGACAAAGTTTAAGACAGCAGTAGATGAAGCCGTAACGACGGTAGAAAGGCTTTCACCGCTGGAAGAATATAACTTCCTCTCCAACCTGATCTTAAACAGCGCGCTTCAAGCTCAAACTCGACCAGTTCCAGGGACGTCATCTCGCAGGAAACCTCCTTCTCCATGGTGGGATCAGCAATGCACCGAGGTTTACCGTAAAAAGTCCGACGCGTTTAAAGTTTTCCGTAGACGTGGAACACCTGAGCACTTCGAAGTATACACGGCTCTCGAACGCGAACTTAAGAGCCTCATCAAGGCCAAGAAACGCGGTTACTGGCGAACATTCGTGAACGGGCTATCGCGCGAAACGTCGATGAGTACTCTTTTGAACACGGCGCGAAGGTTGCGTAACCGAACTACGAACAACGAGAGCGAGGAGTACTCGGACCAATGGATCCTCAAGTTCGCGCGAAAAAGTTTGTCCAGATTCTGTGCCGGCACGGATGATTCCTCGCGAAAACACGAGTTCGATAGATGAGATTAGCCAACCCTTTTCAATGGTAGAGTTCTCTCTCGCACTCCTTTCGTGTGGCAATACGGCTCCAGGGGCTGATAGGATCAAGTTCAACTTGCTTAAGAACCTCCCAGACGTCGCGAAGAGGCGCACGTTGAACTTGTTTAATCAGTGTCTGGAACTCAACATTGTACCGGATGATTGGAGACGGGTGAGAGTTATTGCCATTCAAAAACCTGGTAAGCCCGCGTCCGACCACAACTCCTATCGACCCATCGCGATGTTATCTTGTATTCGAAAGTTGTTGGAGAAAATGATCCTCTTCCGTCTGGACAAATGGGTTGAGACGAACAACCTGCTTTCAGATACTCAATATGGTTTCCGTAGGGGTAAGGGAACGAACGACTGTCTCGCGTTGCTTTCCACAGATATTCAGTTAGCTTTTGCTAAAAAAGAGCAAATGGCTTCTGTATTCTTGGATATCAAGGGGGCTTTTGATTCAGTATCTGTGGAAGTTCTTTCAGATAAACTCCACGCTTGTGGCTTTTCACCATTAATGAACAATTTTTTGTACAATTTGCTGTCAGAGAAACATATGAGCTTCTCTCATGGAACCTCTACAGCTTCACGATTTAGCTACATGGGTCTCCCCCAGGGATCATGTTTAAGCCCCCTTTTGTATAATTTTTATGTCAAAGACATTGACGGTTGTCTAGGTGACAACTGTACGTTGAGACAACTTGCAGATGACGGCGTAGTGTCTGTCACGGGACCCAATGGGGTCGATCTGCAAGGACCCTTACAGGATACCTTGGACAATTTGTCTACTTGGGCTCTAGAGCTAGGTATCGAATTCTCTACGGAGAAAACTGAGTTGGTAGTTTTTTCTAGGAAGCATAACCCTGCACAACCGAAGCTTCAAATTTGGGGTAAGCCGATAACTCATTCTATGTCATTTAAATATCTTGGGGTCTGGTTCGATTCAAAGTGCACCTGGAGATCCCATATTGAGTATGTGAAGCGAAAGTGCCAGCCAAGGATCAATTTTCTCTGCACAATTACCGGAACCTGGTGGGGAGCGCATCCGCAAGATCTTCTAACGTTGTACCGGACAACGATTTTGTCGGTTATGGAATACGGTAGTTTTTGTTTTCAGTCAGCGGCTCGGTCGCACTTCATTAAACTGGAACGTATTCAGTATCGGTGTCTTCGTATCGCGTTAGGTTGCATGCACTCGACTCACACCATGAGTCTTGAAGTGCTGGCTGGCATGTTGCCACTCTCGGATCGGTTTACAGAATTATCTCTCCGGCTCCTCACCAGGTGTGAAGTTATGAACCCTCAGGTAATCGAACATTTTGAGAAGCTCCTTGAGTTGAATCCTCAAACCCGCTTCATGACCTTGTACCATTTGTACATAACACAGGATGTCAGCCCTTCGCCGAACATTTCCAATCGTGTTTGCTTCTCCGATTTCGACAATTCGATTCATTTTGATTTATCCATGAAGCAGGAGCTTCGTGGAATCCCAGAGCATCATCGTCCTATGATTGCTCCGGTGATATTTGCTGCTAAGTTTGGCCAAGTTGATTCCACTAAATCGTTCTTCACTGACGGATCTTTGATAGAGGAGTCAGCAGGCTTTGGTATATTTAATGAAATTTATAGCGCCAACCGTAAACTTCAAGCTCCTTGTTCCGTGTATGTCGCTGAATTAGCGGCAATACATTTTACGCTAGAAATTGTTGCCTCACTAACACCGGATCATTTTTTCATTTTCACGGATAGTCTCAGTTCTATAGAGGCTATTCGCTCATTGAGCCGGTAAAGCACTCCTCGTATTTTCTCATGAAAATACAGGAGCTTCTAAGTGCTTTATCTTCGCGTTATTTTATCATCACCTTTGTATGGGTCCCATCTCATTGTTCGATTCCGGGCAATGAGAAAGCGGACTCGCTTGCAAAGGTGGGCGCTATGGAAGGCGATATTTGTGATCGACAAATCGCCTTCAACGAATTTTTCCTATTTTTCGTCAACAGTCACTCGTCAGCTGGCAGTATAAATGGAGTAAAGGAGATTTGGGGCGATGGCAACATTCTATCATCCCAAAGGTGTCGAAGAAATCTTGGTTTAGCGGGATGGATGTGGGTCGAGACTTCATTCGTGTCATGTCTCGCCTCATGTCCAATCATTATTCTTTGAACGCTCATTTATACCGGGTTGGGCTGAGCGACAGCAATCTCTGTGAGTGTGGACAAGGCTATCAAGACGCAGACCACGTTATTTGGTCTTGTGCTGAACATTGTGGAGTCAGATCTGAACTTTATGATTCCCTTCGGGCTCGAGGTAGACAACCCAATGTGCCAATTCGAGATATTTTGGCTGTACGTGATTTGGAGTACATGAAACTCATTTATGTGTTTTTGACTAACATTAGCATTAGATTGTAGTTAGTTTAACCTGTATGTTTAGTATAAGTTTTTTTTATATGTGTGTGTATGTGTGTGTTTTTTTTCTTTTTCAAGAAATGTTCAAGTCAAAAGAAAACCATAAATTGTATAGTTATAAGTGTTTAGATAATTTAGAATTTAAATTTAATGTGTTATGTAAACCATACTTTAAATTCCCACCCTCTTTCCCATCCGTAATTTGTAATTCCTATTAACCTCGAGACGGCCGCGAGTAATCGGCTCTTTCCTCCTAACTTTAGTTTTAAGATAAATGATGTAAAAAATATGAAAATTTGGCTCTGTAAAGTTAATTCGATTGAGCCTGTGCAAATAAATGATTATAAAAAAAAAATAACACTGTTATTGTGAAATAAACAATCGGTTTTTTTAAAATTATGTCTAAATTATTTTTTTACAAGTTTTAAGAAAAAAGGATTAACATCCTAATCAATGTTTTCTAATAACTCTATTATTGTGAAAGAAACAATCGGATTTATTGAATTATGTGTAAATTTGTTTTGTTGCTATTATTTTGGTGTTTGAAATTAAACGTAGCCAGGCTTTTTTCTCAGTTGAATTTCTTTGAAAAAAAAATACTGGACTTTGTGTCGCACCTCAAGTCTCTAGAACTTTAAGATGAATCATGCCAATGACGTCAATTTCATCAACCCGCTCTTCGTTTCACACGATCAAACTTGTAGTTTGTCATTGAACTTTAGATTCGCAATGTGTATTCCTTTTTTATTTACTCTCACGGAAATGTTGGACAGCGCGACTGTGACAACACACGGAATTCTTCATGTTTAAAAACGAATTAAAGAGACAGTAGTACATCACGTTACAATACCGGTGCGCTTTATCCATGGTTAACAAAGAAGAGAGGGAACATGGGCTTTCTCAAAAGCAACAGTGATGCCATAGCTACCGCTCAACAGCGAAGGATTATTTATCCTTGAGTAATGTTGGACAGACAGCTCCGAAACATATTATCGTTAATCGCATATGATAGGGCCAGTATGAAGGACAATATAATCGCAAGCATAGCTTCAACCTCAAATGAT
>JASCZW010013755.1:0-24608 GCA_034211315.2 Aedes japonicus | reverse complement strand
ATGACAGCTGAAACTGAGTGAAAGTCGACTAGCCAGAGCTGACGGTCACGATTCTCGTTGCTCCGCCGTGCTGTGCAATTAAAGTCGGAAATTCTCGCCCAAAAGTGCCAATTTGGGAACCAGGTGTATCGAAAAGTTATTCCGAAAAAAGTGTTCCCTTTGTTTGGTCGGTCCCAGTCTCAGACGACGACCATTGAAAACCACAGCCGTCGTTGAGAAGAATAAGCACAGGAAAAGAAGAA
Organism: Aedes japonicus; assembly: GCA_034211315.2. Classification (NCBI taxonomy): domain Eukaryota; kingdom Metazoa; phylum Arthropoda; class Insecta; order Diptera; family Culicidae; genus Aedes; species Aedes japonicus. The sequence continues at coordinate 24,366 of JASCZW010013755.1, read as the reverse complement.
GCAGCAAGTCGCTCACCACATCACCTTTTTTTTCTCTCTGCCACCGCTCGTTCGTTTATCGTCGGTCGTCGTAGTGGTGTATTATGCTGATGCATTTAGCTTTGGAAGCATCAGAGGACCACTGTGTGTATACGTTGGGGATAGCATTCTCGTGAGATCCCGTTTTAATGCTGTGTTAGTGTGACCCGGTCGGTCGGTCGTTCGTTCGATCAGTCAGTCAATCGGCAAAGTGGTGAGCGCATCGAGCGAAAACATCAACAGCATTAGTGTTTATGTGTTGCGATTTATCACGTCGGCGACGGCCGGGTTGATGTGGACGAGTGTCAACGGCAGCAGCTGCGGGTCCAGCAGGACTTGGCCATCTAGGACATCGAGGAGAGCTGGTTTGCAAAACAAAAAATAATTTATTTCTACCATATTTTGAAGACTATCTCATTTTATATTTTATTTTATTTTGTCTATTTGGTCTTGTTTTGTTTTGTTTTTCGTTATGCTTGTCTCTTTTCAATCACATTGGAGCGGTTCATTTCTATTGGCGGATACTACATACTTTCAGCGTATCGTTAACCAAAACGAACCCAGCAATTAACCTTTCCCCAACTATCCAACATCCCAGTGATTTCTCGTGGAAGTGCAGAGGATTTCTCGGCTTCCTTCAAAGCGAGTATCATGTCAACACGTTCCTTCCCATTTCCCTACTTGACCAGCATAGCATTCGGACACGGCCGGCGTCGGTATTGCTTTATAATGGGTCACCAGTTTTTACACATTGAAGATATATGTTAGTCCCAAACATCATCTGTTGGTTCTTTGTGCAAATACAGCTGATCTGGCAATAGCGGAATTGCATCCGTGGGCGGTCAATCATGCTCATGCTCATGCTCACTTATATGACAGCTGAAACTCCGCATTTTATTTCATGGTACAACATCTTTACATTCATGTTGCATTTGGCGAAATGGCGTCGAATCATGTGGAAGTGTCCAAACGCATTTGGAACGAACGGCAGAAAAATCAGAAGTTTTCGTTACGCTCTCGTGCCAAAAAACTTAAACTAGGAAGCAGACTGAACCGAAAAGTACACTCCTGCTAAATTAACAAGAAATTGGTTGCTATTAAAGATTGAAAACTAAGCCAACAATTTTGTGCGAAATGTGGCTCGCAATGTTGGAAAATCATATGTGCAATAAGTAAGGCAGAGTTCCATGACACTGGCATACAAAGTGAAAATGGAACCTACCCGTGATGACAAGCAAACACAAAATAAATAATGAATTTTAACAGGCATGCAAAATTTCCCCTATTTTAATTCCAAGCCAAAAGAGGTTTAAACATCTAAATTGTTTGCAATCTTTCATGCGCCATACAACAATGCTTGCAATCTTTCATACAATAGGCTATATTCAGGCGTTATCTGGCTTAATTTTACTTGTATTATCCCATTATTTTCTGCCTAATCTAGCATTCCCTTTATTTTTATAAGATAACGCAGAAAATTCAATGTTTCTTTCTATCTGTGTTATTTCACTGCACAGTGGTCCAGTAAGCTACTTTAGGCGGACATGAGGTTTTCAATGGAAATTTGTGGTATTAGAGCTTTGATTACTTCTGAGAACTTGTTGCAAACTAAATGTACTACAATTTGTATGAAATTATTTTTTTCTTGCATTAAACGCAAGAGTGGCGTATATTCTAACTTTTTCATGAGCCAATATCGTGAGATGATATGTTCAAAAAAGTTGTAGAAATTGTTATTATAAAAAACTTTGTAGAACATATTTTTTGTCTAGCTTCAAAGCCTACTGCGATGATTCCGAAATTTAGTAAATAATGGTTTTTCGACTAAAAGTCATTCATTTTTAACTTTTACCAGCTTGCTATGTTCTACAAAGTTGATTGTTTTGACATTTGCTATAACTTTGCTGAATACATCATAGTTCTATTTCTTCTTGTTTTCATTTTATAGTAAATGCTCAGTTAAATTTTCGCCATATTATAGGCCTTACAACATAAAATGGAGCTCTTGAAAAAAATATGGCATACCATGACTTGATTCAACAAACCTTAGAGTACGTTTAAGGAGAATTTGGGAGAGATGATATATTTCTATCTTTTTTAAAGCTACTTTCTGTAACATACAGTTTTCAATAAAAACATACATTTGGAGTTCAAATTGAATCAAAACACCCAGAAATCATGGCTATCTCTGTTCATTATATGACAGTTACCACGTGTTTTCATAGAAAAACGCTTAATAGGATATTAGTTAATTTTGATAAAGTTTCGAGCTTCTGAACATATCATCTCACGATATTGGCTCATGAAAAAGGTAGAGTATACGCCACTCTTGCGTTTAATGCAAGAAAAAAATAATTTCATACAAATTGTAGTATATTTAGTTTGCAACAAGTTCTCAGAAGTAACCAAAGCTCTAGTACCACAAATTTCCATTGAAAACCTCATGTCCGCCTAAAGTAGCTTACTGGACCACTGTGCACTGCAGTCGTGCTAAAGAGCTTTACGCCGTCTACTTATTTCTTAGCGTTTCAAACTCATTGCTTTTGCAATTAGCTTATTGTTTGCCCTCAACTTAGTGTTCTAAATGTACTTCCTCAGTTATTAATTGAGAGCTTTCCATACTAGGTACCATTTTTGCGTTAGTATGATTGTGTGGAAAGTACAATCATACCCTTTGCCAAGGGGGTCGATAAATTTTCCTTAACGAATAATTCCTAGTTCAGACGGGGAATCAAACCCAGCCACCTTCAGCATGGTGTTGCCTTGTAGCCACGCCTTTACTGACTGAGCTTAGCGAGCTTTACACCAAGTTTTTGGAAAAAAAAAAAAAAGAGGTAAAAATAGTGTGCGATAATGAGCCACGAATCATAAGTGGTCGAAGACTGCTACTGGATCTGGTTTTTATACAATGCAAAGAAACTTCGTCGCCGAATATTACTGGATGAAGAAGTATTTGGTTTGGCAGGCCTTATGTGGTCGTAAATCTGAAAGTTTCGTCTGAATCAGCACTATAAACAAGAATGTGTACGAGAAAGATTGTCTGCAAAAGTGGTTGCTTTAGTTTATAAGAAGCCACGACTCTCTAGCTCTCTTTTGGCCTGATCTGGTCTCTTGTTACTTTGCAAAATCCGTCCTTAAATGGTAGAGGTCGAATACATTGGAATTGAAGCTTTTTGTGAATCTTTATCTCTGACTATTATTTTTATTGAAAAGCTGGGAAGAAGCTGAGCAATGAGATTTTTTAATTCTTGATAACCCTAAAACCTTAAATCTCTGATGCTCTGTGATAATGATACTATGTGGGTTTTACAAATAATCTATTATTTTATTTCAACTGCTTGCTAGGAACATAATTGGTTCAAATTCATTGTTAGCCTCACAGATAAAAAGAAACATTGAATTTTTTGCGTTATCCAATGCACATAAAGGGGATGCTAGCTTAGGCAGAAAATAATGGTATATTTTATGTAAAATAAAGCTGGATAACGCCTGAATCCAGCGTGTTGTATGAAAGATAGTAAACATTGTTGTATGGCGCATGAAATATTGCAAAAAAAATCGTTGTCTACGCCTTCTTTGGCTTGGAATTGAACGAGGGAAAATTATACGTGTTTGTTAAAATTAATTATTTTTTTCTGTGTATGTTTGCAGATAGTTTTGCCAGTCCAGTAAAAAAATTTAAACCACTTGCTGTAAATTTGTGGTACTATCTATGAATCATAGAACTATATGCATTTGGTAAAACTTTGGTGATACCAGATTACAATTTATGATACACTAAAGACCGAAACTTAATCCGTAAATAGGCACATACAACTGGGAAATAATTCGGGCAAAACCGACTGACCTCACGCCCATTCGTCCTGTACGGACGCGCAACAATCGCTGTAATTTCCCACATATGAAAAGACAAAAGTTTTTTAACTAGTAGCTACGACGTGGCGGGGGCTTTGTTTCTGCTACTGGCGGAGATTCAATCCCGTCAGTTCGGTGCATGTGGGGAAAGCAAAAATGTGGAAACATTTTCCCAACTTTTTGAACTGCACATATTGCTACGGATCCATGCATCCTGTGGCGAAAAAGCCGCTTGGAAAATTATTGAACGGGTAGGTGGAAAATATCGACAGCGGGTCCATTCCGGCCTTTCTTCCATTGGGAAGCGCATGGTGTACTGTGGGCGAGAAGTTGCAATTTTGCACAATAATGGAACGATTTTTTCCAGTGGAAAAGTTCTATGATTTTTTTAAATGTTCAGGGTTACTGTTCCTGTTTCACCTTTAATTAAATTCCTCTAACGAAAAGCAATATACCCTTATCTTTGATTTAATTTATTACTAATTAAAGAAATAAATAAAAATTACCAAACAAAACACATAAATATTTATAAATATTTTTTTCTTTACAAAACACTCTACCAAAAGTAAACACATCAGTGATGGATATGTTACGTATAAAAACACATTAAGTTTGAGCTATTTTTTACATCTATGAATATATGTACTTTTCAAAACAAGTTGCTGTAAGTAGAAAAACAAATCCACACTAAAATCTGCAAATACGGTACATGTCCCATGACCCAGTATATTATGCAGCGATGGATTCAATTTTCAAGTGTAACTCTTACAGCAATTGAGCTGGATACAATATTCATCTAGCTATACATTTGCTTAGACAGCCATAATATGACCTTTGTAGTTCTAAACAACGAAAAGATAAAATACTTATTTTGTAAAGACAAAAAAAAATCGACCGATATGGATTAAATATCGGTCTCTAAGCACCATATTGGGTCTGTTGGTGAATGCAACTTAATCTCATCATTCAGGTTGGTCGTTAAAAACAACCTCGTAAATTTTATTGCTAGTTTTTGCTCAGGAATTTCATTTAAATTAAAACATGATTTACAATTATCTACACATATGAATTGCGCATATCACTTATCCGCCAAAGCATACTAAAAACATTGTAGCTTCTTCTATATAGGTATTGCTGCTTATGTTTTGGTTTGAATACGCCATATGAAAAATCTCCTCCTTCCATCTACTCCAAAATTTTACTATTCAACATTACATTAGGCCATAGTTGGGAATATAGGAAATAATATATCCCTAAAATGGGGTTTTCGATTTTGTTGTGAAATCATTGTTCATGGTTATATAAAGTTTGAAAAATCGCACAGGAAAATCTAGCCATACTAAAACTAGCAGTATAACATTTATTCTATTTATCTCTAAATCCGAAAAAAAATCATCGTTACAAAGGGTTAATTTATAACTTATTTACATCCAAATATTATTATTTGGGCTTTTAATATCCGCATGCGTAAACCTTTCGTTTGATACCATCCATTAAATTCTGCACAATGACCTTTCTGGAAACATTTTTCCACTTTTTAGAAAAACGTTCCTCAATATCTGCTTCTCTTTTCAATTTCCCAAGGTTTCGCTGCATGATGGCCCAATATCTGTCAATTCAATGAAGCTCTGGGATGTTCGAAGGATTACAGTTCTTTGGTACAATGCATTGCAATGTTGACGCTCTATACCACTCATGAGTCGCTTTACCATAATTGCGAGACGCCAAATCAGACCAAAACAACACAGAACTGGTGTGCTTTTGGATGAATGGTAGGAGCCGGTTTTGCAGAAACTCATTCTTGTTTCGAACTGGTTTCCTGCTTCTCGTTCCTGTTTGGGGTTTTCATTACCGTGAAGGACCTATATCCTGCCGCTTTTTTCACTTTTTGAACGAAATAATACTATATTTTGACCCGGACGCCTGTCCCGGAAAACTAAAAATAATGTTCTCGTTAGTTTATTTGGAAACAGACATTCAAGCTCAAACAAAATAGTTCAAATTTGTAGTGTAAAATTTCAAATCCAGTTACATAGGACTCATCCTGCACAGTAGCGCTGCCTAGTCAACTTATTGCTACATTAAATCTGGCAGTTTGACTGGCAACCCATTTTTCGCTTACCAATAAAACTAATCTTTGGCGCTAAATAGCAGACTTTTGATCCAACACTGCTCATTTTCTTCTGCACAGACTGTTTGATACTTTTCTAGTTTCTTTGAAATGTTTTGATGAAATTTCTTCGAGAACACATTGTTTTAAGCTCGTTTACTGGCTCATATTGAAGATCACGACAAAAGAACAATGTTCTTTTCAAAATGGAGACGAACTTATAGAAACAAATTAAATCAAATGAATCTTTCAAAAGAAAAGTCAGTACTAATTATATAAATATATTAAATTTCTCCCGGACTCCAAACAAAAGCGAACAGAAACCTCAAATTTCATCACAAAGATATGGCAATCATTTTGAGATACCCTATGAACCATATACCTAAAGTATCAGGTCCAGCACGGAAGCCTCAAACTACTTCCAATTTGCTCAAAAATCATTCCGACAAACCGGAGTTATTTGAGTAAGAACCGCTGAAATAGGATATATAATTTTAAGATGAGCCGTTGGTATTAGAGGAGGAGTTAGAGGATGAAGACGAAAAAATGCAGTTTTTTCAACAGCGTTAAAAACTGGTCATTTCAACATAATATTAAACAAAGTGTTCTGAAAGATTTACTAAGAATTATAACCAATCGTTTACCAAACATTTAACCTAAGGATCTAAGTTTCTATATCATTATAAAACCTTGAATGAATCCAGTTATGTTTATCGTTGGGTTTTTGAAGAGTGAGTAGTTTTCCGTTATGCAAAATAACTTTATTTGAGAATTATCGGCCTTATTCTCTGTTTGGTTTACTTATTAATATTTTAACCAAAATAATAAAAAATCAATGGCGAAGTTATGATGAACAAACATTGGCCACCATACTTCAATTTGGTATGTGTAATGGAAATATTCAATGAAAAAATGAACAATCAATGCTTTTTTAAAATGATGCTTAACAATTAAACACTACTCAGCTAGATGCAACCTCAGCATACATTGAACAGTGGTCCAAAATGAGAATTTAGCTGGAAAGATACATTTTCAGCCTAAGTTTGAAGTTTTTGAGCAAAATTGTTTTCTACAATTTTTTTTATAACAAGGCGCATCTTTTGGTGTGAATGAAAAGTATCCTTATTTTCAGAGAAATCGAAAATCTAACTTTTTTATTTGCACAAATAATGGCATACATTCTTCGTAAATTTTCAAGATTGAATCATTTTAAGCAACTTTGATTGAGCAAAGTTTTCTATACCTTTTGATATGACTAATTAAGAATATTTTTTCCTACGTGGCTTAGTGTGTCCCTGTAAAACTCAATTATTTTGTTGTAACTTTTTTATTTAAAATACCTGCGGGCGGTTTTGCTTAGTTTTCCTGCAGCTTTTGGCAAATGGTTTTAGTTTCTTTTTCCGTGAAATTCACAGCAAAAGTCACATTTACACTCTGAGTTGCAGTCGTAACCAATTCAATTCACCGAGTGATCTCATCAACAAGTTCTTACTAGCGTAGGTGGGTTTCTTTCCGAATACTAACTATGGAACAGCACTTCGGAAAACAAATGAGTTACTATGATCAAACAGTAAAATAATCCAATAGCGAAATTACTCATCAATAATATCGGAAGTAAAGGCTTTCATCAGGACAGATTTCCTTAGATAATTTAGGGTGTCCCTACAAAAACAAAAAACATTTTTGCTGTAGTGTTTCAGAAGGAGATGTTAGCTCATCATCATGAGACGCCAAGAGTGGACAGTAATGTTTGCTAGAATGAAAGATATGAAGAGAAAGTGTTGAAAGTTCCGTCAGTGTACGGCAGGTTGGAAATCGAACTGATGTTTGAAAATTGAGCTAAAGGACATAGGTACAGTGATACTCGAACCATGCACGTCACCTTTGCCAAACATCCCACTGCAGGGTAGGTCGGGGTACGGACTAATCCGCCACCTCAACAGGCAAAAGTAACGTGTTGGTACGCGCTCATGCACTACTGATAGCTGTGTGATAATTTCTAGCGGTATGCACTCTGTTTTGATGCGAACATGGGAGAGGAACTCTCTCCTTTTTGGGTTTGTTTTGATTCGCAACGTCTGAGATCACTTAGGTTTTTGCTTTTACTTCTTTTATTTTAATTTTCCTACAAAGTTGTGTTCAAATGATTTTTATAACTTGGGAAGATAAAAGTTTTGACGCATAAGTATTGCGGATATCTCACACCGTTAGCGAGAAATTTACAATGTTCTTTTAGAATTACATCCTTCTCAAATGTGATTTACTCAATTAAAAAAAATAATCTATCTCCATTTGTCAGATATAATATGCAATAATAAAACTCCTGAGAAATACGTTTTTGGTTAGCCCCAACTAGAAAAATCAACATTTGAAAAACGCCGATTCTGTTTACAAAAACAACAATTACTTCAGATTGATATAAGATAGAGTCACTTTCAGTAAACCAAAAGTTGTAACTTTCATTGTTTTAGAATCAAATCAAGATTTAAATAAAAAAAAATACAGCAAGATAAGTGATTTTTAGAGCGACACCCTAAGCCACGTAGGAACACATGCTCTAATTCAGTCATATCGATTTCTATGAAAACAAGGACCTCTCTTGTTTTTATTCACACCAAAAGGTGTACCTTGTTATTAGGAACAACTTTGTAGCAAATATTTTTTCTCAAAAACTTCAAACTTAGACTGAAAACATATCTTTTCAGCTAAATTCGCATTCTGGAGCACTGTGCTAGGCTGATGTAAAGTTCGAAATTTTGCTCCCCTAAGCTTAATCGACGCTAGTTCGGGCCTTGATAGTCCCCAAAAAATTTGAACACATTTGGTTTTAATTTGGCTTTGCACACGCTATTCAATTTACATGACAGGTATCTTCGGCATTTTTATAGTTGACAATTTATAAGGATATAACATTAAGATGTTAGGGATTAGGAAATGTAAGTTTGAGATTCACCATACTAATTCCCATACAAACTCTGAATAGCGTGTGCAAAGCCAAATTAAAACCAAATGTGTTCAAATTTTTTGAGGACTATCAGGACCCAAATTGGCGTCCATTAAGCTTAGGGGAGCAAACATTTCAAAATTTGCATCTGCCTAATGGTGATGTTGTCTCTCTTGATCTCTCAAAAGCATACGACCGTGCGTGGCGTTTCCCTATCCTCAAGTCTCTTGAGGAATGGGGAATCAATGGTCGCATGGGTCGTTACGTACAAAGCTTTCTAGGAGATAGGAGATTCAGGGTCAACATTGGCAATAGCCGATCTGAGTTGAGAGTTCAAGAAAACGGTATCCCTCAAGGATCAGTGATAGCGCCCGCCCTGTTTCTGATTTGCATGCAATCCCTGTTCAAAATCATCCCTTCCAATGTTTACATCCTTGTTTTTGCCGACGACATCACCATCATCACTTTCCATTGCTATAAGACCCTGGCCAGGAAAAGCATGCAGTCTGCTGTGAACTGCGTGGCCAAATGGGCCAATCAATATGGTTTCCTCTTATCCTCCGAAAAATCCCAACTACTCCACATAAGTGTCAATAGGAAAAGGTGTAGCAAACTCTCCCACATCACTTCAAACAGTTCCCTTATCATTCCCAAACCATCCCTTAAGATTCTTGGAGTCTACCTTGGCCGGACACTCGGTTTGCGCACAAAGACAAATCCTTATACAGGTAATTAATAGCTGGCTCCTTGCGAAGATGTTCTACGGAGTTGGCCTTTATAGTAGAGGTGGTGATAAGATGCGTAAAAAGTTACGTCCACTGTACAATAAAGCATTTCGCTCTGCTTTCGGCGTCCCATCTCGGCTATAATGGCTGAATATGGTCAACTCCCATTTGAACACTATATGGCGGCGACGATGATGACTAAAACCTTTCGGTGGCTTGGTAGACGTCAAGAAGTCCCGCTAGTTAGAACATCTGCTGAATTGTTCCAATCCCTAAGCAAACATGTTCTCTCCCCAATAGCTGTTCTTCCCAGAACTTGGAATCCAGAACCAGAACTTGGAATCCACCAACCCCCACAATAGATCTCTCTCTCTCTCCTCCAATAAATTGAAGCTGGAAATCCAGCTCACATAGCACAAGCTCATTTCCATTCGCTCCGTTCTGAAAAATACCCCAATCATCAATACATTTACACCGATAGCTCAGTTTTCGACAACAAAGTATATGCAATATTTAATAATTCAACGTTCCCCAGTATCAGTTCCGCCAGTTTTTGTTCTTCCACCCACAACTGTCCCTCTGTCATATTTACCGATTCCACCAGTTGTCTCCGTGAATTGAAGTCCTCCACTTTGAGATATCCCTGGCTTCAAGAGGTCGAGAGATTGGCATTGGCTAATGGGGCTGCCTTCTGACAAAGGGAAGGATTCGCGATTGCTGGAGTCTCTTTCATGGTTTAACAGTCGCATATTCTCTCGCATATTCTCTCGTCTACGAATAGGTCATACCCGTCTCACCCATAGTTATTTATTAGATTAGATCCCCCAATCGGCACCACCTGTGGTGTCCCATTATCCATCCGCCATATTTTGATAGACTGCATTAAGGAACGGTTTACTTTAAACCTGAGTAACTCATTTGAGGAAGTTGTATCGCCACCAAATGAGGAAGTGCTGATAGAATTCCTAAACCAAACTGACCTTCTAAAACAACTATAAATCCCGCGAACAGGGACGAATGACCCGAAAAGTTAAATTCCCTCTAAAAAATAACAGTATAAAAAGAAGAACAATATTTTTTTACGAGTTATTATCATGTTAATGGCATTCACTTGAATAAAATATATAACTTATTCAAACAGGTGAATCTGATTTTGTAAACAATGAGAGGAAGAAAGATTCAAACGTTAAGTTCTTGAAACCCCTTGCACTCGCATGCAAACTAGGACCACCAACACATGGGATAAAATCTTCCTTACATGATGGTGATTCCTAGATGGTTTGAGCTGTTTAGTGAAATACCTGTAACTAGAAATTAGTATTAGTATTACGAGACTCTGAAGAAGTCTGCACAGTGTAGACGAAATACGCGTATCTGTCAAGATAAGCAAAGGTAGTTGGAATAAATGGAAAATACTAATTTTTCTTCTAATTTATAGTTATGATGGTAATGTTAGCTTGCATGGAAGTGCTAAGGGTTTCAAAAATTTGACGTTTGAATTATTCTTTATCTCCTTGTTTAAAAAAATGCGATATGTCAGTTTGAATAAGTTGTCAGGATATAACAATTTCCATTTATTTTTGAACATTCAAGCACTATTATTGATATTTTTATTTTCAATATTACCATTGAACTATTACATCTACCACATTGTGATGACAGGCATTTATCGAATTTTCCCAAATCGGCACCCTTGCCGTAAGACGAAGTCAACGTTCAAAAAAGTTTCCTTCTTCCATAGCACGAATCCACTGAAATGTTTCATTTAATAAATGTTAAGATCTCACCGTATTTACAATTCTGACCCACTGTGCGGCCATCGTGGAGAGAGACGAGCAGAAATGGCATCTTTTTCTGGAATTTCTCTTTTTGACCCAACTGCAAACGGCTGATGCTGTTGTTGCTGCTTCGCTGCCCGGATTCGGCTCGTTCAGTTTTAATTACTTTCCGATTGCCGGGAAGCTGAATTGTTTTCAATTAATTTTTGAAAAATTGCACTCTCCCATAACGGCCAAGGGGTGGCCAGTCATAAAATATTTAATGAGAAAAGTTGCACGGACGTAAGTTTGTCAGTTCTGAGATTAATGGTAGAATGGGCGTCTGGGAGGTGAATGCTTCTCTTTTTAATGTTGGTGGTATGTTTAAGAAATCTGTGTCACGCAGGGTGAAGTTTCCGTTTGAGACAAATGGAATGCAGTTTAGGGTCAGAGGGGTGTGAACCTAATACAAATCGAATCGTTAAACTGTGTCCATTTAATTTGTATCCTTTGAACAGATAAACAAAAGATGAGCGCTTGCCCGCTTGATCACACAAATATGAAATTTTGTATTATATTGTAATTTATTCAACAATCTTTTAACGTTTTAAAAGTTTATAGCAATGGAAAAACAGCACATCCACTAGAAGAAATGATCAAAACCTCGACAAAAAGTAGGTTCGACTTAATGAACTTTCCATCATGTTGTGTGCTGCCCCCGATAGGCCAACATCAATCTTTTTCCCCACACTCAACTCATATTCCTAAAGACACAACCATTTGTGAGTGCAATGCTCCTGGAATTTTCTCTTCCAGTCGACGACGACGACGACGACGATGATGAACGCTGGAATCAGACACGACAGGCAAAGTTAGGCGAATTTAGTGTGCGATGTATTGTGTACGTGAGTCTATCTCCTAAAACAATCAAAAATCGATTTATCTTCGTTTTTGTGCATTCTGTCTCTTCTGTGGGGGAGGTGTTATGGCAGTGACAACGAGAGCTGTGGAACTGTCGACTATGGCGACGAGGATGATGATGATGATGATGATGGTGACGATTATGATGTTTGGGGGGGTCACGAGTTCAGTCAAGTTACAAATTTGGCTGGCACAGGCGCTACCAACAAAAGAGCCCAAAAGCTAACAAAAAAATCCAGTAGTTTTTTGTGTGTTTTCTGCTGTTTGATACGTTGATACTCATGCTACATAGTTTCACGAGACAAAGCTGTAAATTGCTTTTGGGGGGTGGTGGCCTCTTACCTTTCTTTTTCCGCTCGACGGTGATGCTTTGGCCATCCTCCCGTCGCCAGATGATCTTGGGAGTGGGAAATCCATCGGCTCGACATGTCATGTTGATGTTTTGGTTCTCTCGCACGGCCACCGACGACGGTGTGCTCTCGATGTCTAGGATGTTTGGAGGCACTGAAATAGCAGAAAATGAGATGAACAATAAAGATAAACACAAGATTCGAATTTGATCATCACTGGATTGGTAGTAATCTGGGGGCATGTCTGAAATTCTGTTTTTGTTGTTTTTTTTTTTGGAAGTCGTTATAGGGCATGTCAAGTTGTTTTTTTTTCAGTATTCTCGGTTCGTTTTTCATTGTGATTGTAACGTTACGTTCGGTGTTTTTTTGTGATTTCTGTATAACCCAATATCTATTTTTTGATTAGGAATTCAAAAAGATCATCAAACGACATTAATGGAAAGAAGTATTGAGTCGTACGTTGTCAAGAAGATTCTCATATGCATGCGTTGCTCTCGTGAGTTGAACGTGAGCTGTACTGTTAACTATGAAACACTGACTAAAATACCATACACAGGCATAATACCAATCTGCATCTTCAGGTGATGAACCTGAACTAACTTTCAAATCAAACGTTACGTTAAAAGTGAAAAATTTATTTGAAACCAATATGTTTCTGATATGATTGACTTTCTGTATTCGTTTTTGTCTGACATTAGTAAAGAAGATTATTCATTTCTTGCTTCTATTTACCCTGTGCTACCGCCATAGCATAGCAAAGCATTGACGTCTGCACACCGTGTGGATGGAGCTACAATTAGGAATAAGGTCTGTACTCGACAAAAATGCACCATTTTTATCCGGGTGTAACTTTTTTGTCCGTGGGTTATAACTAGTTTGGAGTGAATTGTTTACATGTGCAAAATTTCGTTTCAATCGTTTCAGTGGTTATTGAGATGTCATCGAAACAAGAAGAAAATCACCGGAGAATTTTGCACGCCGTCATGGAAAATCCGACTGCGACCATGAGATGGATCGGAAGACAACTGGGAATCACCCATACCACTGTGTCTCGGGTGGTAAAATTGTTTAAGGAGTCCCAGACGACCGAACCGGCGTGATCAACAAAACACGGTGGCGAAATCCCGCGCAAGGCAGCTGTATCGAGAGTGGTTAACGTAACCGATATGTGTTGTTATGGATGATATGGCCAATTCACGGTTTGATGTTCCGGAAGACTAAAGGAAGAAGAAAGTGGACAAATTCGCCATAAAATACTTGCTCTAGTAGGCCAAATGCCAATTCGGTAAACTGAGTAAACCGTACATCACAACGGGTACCATCAACAGATATAATTTACCGCACCAAGTGCCTCCAGAAGCGTCTGTTGCCCTTCCTGCGGTCCCACGGAGGCAAGACATTATTTTGGCCGGACATAGCATCACGCCATTATGCGCGATCGACGTAGGATTGATACAGAGACAATAACGTTGTTTTTGTACCAAAACCGCCAACCCCCCTAATTCACCAGAGATTCATCTGATGGAAAGATTTTGGGCCATAATGAAGGCCAAAGTTCAAAAATTGTTGTTCATGTCCTGAAAGTTTCAAGAAAATTCGATTTAAAATAAATGTTTGGCGAACACTTACGTCTGTTGCATTTTTTTCGAGTACAGGCCTTAATACGTTGAAGACATTGCATGTCACCATAAAATGGAATCAGTTAACGTTTGTATAAAAAAAAACATGAACACAAATTGCCGATTTTTCATGAGTTTACCTTCGCACTGCCAAAACTACCAATGCAGCATCAATCATAGTAACCCATGAGTCAGCAGATAAAATTTGACAGCTCTATCATTCGAACTTTAACCGTGATGGCTAAAACAGTGAAGCAACTCCCTTCAGAAGTGTGCGCGTACAAAGAACGGCACCCCGCCGCGTCAAAAACGGACATCGTGCGTTACTTCGTGGACGCTCGTTCCGGCATCTTCAACATCTTGGCACTATTAGACAACAATCAGAGCATCGAAAGAATATCGCAGCAAGCCGTGATTTGAAACTGACGTGTTTTGTTTTTGCTGCGTCGTTTTCGCGAAAAAAATCAAAAAATAATTCGTAATTTAACTTTAACTGACAGTGAAATCATAAAATATCCGCGTGCTTTGGGAAACCTGTAGTGAATACAATCGATTCCCACCCGAAATGTGTGAGTGCCGTTAGTATTTCCACATTTTGTGGTTTTTTGTGCTGCGCCCCCGCACCCGGAAAAGGAGTTACATCAGCTTAGTTGTGCTTATTAGAGGTAGTATTGAGACATCCGGACATACATTATTAGGTTTGAGCGTTTGTCCGCTTTGTCGCGAGTGAATCGATGATTATTAGCAGTTTTGAAGTTCGATATAGAGTGGCCTCGTAGCGGGCATTTGATTATTGGCAGAGTGTGGAGTGCAAGAAAAGAAGACCAGTGCGAGTAGAAAACGGCCATTTGCTTATCAGAAGCAGCAAACGAAGACAATGCGCGTGCGGGAAAGGCTGTCACATAATTTCAGATGCGTTCACCATGTGGTGTACAGAGTTTTCTTATGCAGGTTACATATATAACGGGCGGTTTGGCCACGTTAATTTTTGCGCTTATTTTGTCGGGAGTGCATGAAATTAATTACGAGGCAACGTCGAGAACTTTTATGT
Organism: Aedes japonicus; assembly: GCA_034211315.2. Taxonomy (NCBI): domain Eukaryota; kingdom Metazoa; phylum Arthropoda; class Insecta; order Diptera; family Culicidae; genus Aedes; species Aedes japonicus. Next base: position 9,016 of record JASCZW010013755.1, on the reverse strand, counting down.
TTACGAATGAACAAGAGAGTGTAACGAAGGAAGCGGCAATTGGTGAGATGTATCTGACTATATATTGTGAATCACTAAATACGCGTCAATCAAGCATTGCACATACGCTTGATTGAAAGTTTCAGTATGTCAGTACTGGAGCGGGGCTTATTGTGTACGAAGATAGCTTCGGAATGCTGGCGTTCTTGAAATGGGCTATTGGAGTCGCGGTAGAGCTGTCACCTTCTAATCCCCGGATTTAAGCTTTTTGCAACTGTAAACAGCAAATATGAAACAGTTGCAGGAAGATTCTATCCATAATACCGCTGCCAGACAGTGGGGATTAGATTGTAAACACACACACACACACACACACACACACACACACACACACACACACACACACACACACACACACACACACACACACACACACACACACACACACACACACACACACAATCAGAGCATCGAAAGAAAGCCCGGTTCCGGACGGCCGACGACCCTGAGCGACAACCCAGCAAACACGAAATCGTATATGATAGCGGATATAAGTACAAAGTGGAGGCGATATACGTACATGGGTCCATTTGGCCTCATGTAAAATGTACGTATATCGCCTCCACTTTGCACTCTTATCCGCTATTATATACGATCCTGTGTTTGCTGGGAAGAGGGAAAAGTGAATGGGAGGTCGATTCAACTGGCCAAACAGTGAAAAAGTACCCGGCGAACATGAACATACATGTCAGGAAGCGGATGTCACATCCGCGGGCTTAAGAGCTGCAGCCAATGACGCAGCAGCAGCCGCTGAATAAGATGGTCAACTTGATTTTCCCGGCGAATCGCGACCTGGCGGTGGTGTTGGACGACGAGACCTATCTCACACCGGATGGCAACGACTGGCAGGGACTTGGTACTTTTCCGACGAAGGAAGTGGTTCCGAGGTGAAGTTTGTTTTACACACCAAGTTCCCCAAGAAGGTGCTGCTGTGGCTGACAATCAGCGCGAAGGGGATGTCAAAGCCGCGCTTCTTTTGCTCCGGACTGGCTGTGAACGGGGAAATTTAAAGTACAAAATGGCTGCCGAAAGTTGCGTCGTTCATCTAGAAATACCAAAAAGGCGAAGAAGCGGTATTCTCTGAAGCGTGAGATCTACTCTAACAATTTTGTCGCGAAAACGGAAGAGGAATTGATAAATAAAACGAAGAAATAACTTAAAAACATGCTTATACCCATGTTTTCGTCCGTCATTGCAAAAGTTCCGGTTAACTGCCGGAAGGCCGTTCGCAAGGGCGTAGATTTTTTTTTTGCAAGTTAGCTTAAAGAATTACCTTCCATGGGAAATTTATTAAAAGCAATTATCTGTTTTAGCTTTTTTCTTATCACCATCCAAAAGATTCCATATTTTTAAATGCAAACGTTACTGGTACGTTTCATCACGCAGAAATCTCCACGAAGAAACTCTCCGATCGCTCACCTGATCACGTCCATGCAATCATTGTAGATAGGGAGAATTTGTTATCTACCTTGAGAAGACACAGATAACCCACGCAGCTTTCAGTAGATATCATAGGAAAATGGAGAGAATAGTTAAACCGAATGCACTAAGCATGAGCATGATTGACCACCTGAGGTTGCTACTAATTACACAGAGAAACAACAGATGATGTTTGGAACTAACACAATTCCCAATGTGTAAAAACGGGTGATCCCAATCTAAGGCAATACCGGCGACAAGGCCTGGTAAGGCTTGTTCGCGACAAAACCTGGACCCCCTAAATACGTATATCTATGTAAATACTTCATCAACGCGTGAAATATTTCGCAGACTGATGAACGTATGTCTGTTCATTGTGTAATATCAAATTTTGGTGATACTACAAGCTTTTAGATCGAAGACGGCGTCGAAAGAAGAGCAAGTGCGAAAAGCAATTTTGTGCGGTCCCAATTAAAACCCGGATCTGTCGGTAAGCAAACTTGCAAAACAGCTTGGTTTTCCTGCAATCACTGTCCATAGTGTTCTTAAATCTTTCGATACACGTTTGGAAGGCAGGGAACGAAACAAAAACGGATATCAGGAACCATCAGAAAGACGAGAAGTGAAGTAAATATTGCAGAAGAGACCAGATATTTCGGTACGTACTGTTGCTAGAAAAATAAAAATGTCCCCAACTTTCATGCATACTTCCAAGCACCGGCAAGGTATGAAGTCGTTCAAGGTGAAAGCTGTACCGAACCGTAATGATAAACAGAATGTGACGGCTAAGACCCGGGCTCGCAAGTTGTATCGCGAATATTTGACGAAGTTTTCTTGCGTGATAATGGACGATGAAACTTATGTCCTGAAAGACAGCCATGCAACGGAACGGTGTAGAGGAGAATTTCAGGACGAAGAAAAAGGCTAAGTTTTCCAAAAAATATTTGGCAAGTCAATATGCAGCTGTGGCCGAGCCAGCCAAAGCTTCATCACTACCGGAACGGTAAACAAGGAAATATACCGTGAAGAATGCCTAGAGAAGCAGTTGTTACCATTCCTACGCGGCCATGATGCTCCCTCGCTATTCTGATTTGGCATCTTGTCACTACGCGAAAGATGTTTTGGAATGGTATAAAGCGAATGGAGTCGATGTTGTACCGAAAGAGGTGAATCTACCTAACTGCCCGAAGTTGCGACCTATCGAGAGGTATTGGCCTCTCGTGAAAAGAGAACTCTCTCAATATAAACAACAAGCTACAATTACAGAAATTTTTTGAAAATCTTGGACACAAGGAGCTAATCTAAGTGACCTCTAGTGATCGACTTCTACTACTGCTTTTGTGGCATGACTTTGTGTTGGATCGATCCGTGTCTTTTAGTTTAAAACTGTCACATACGGAACCTCCGCGGTACTCTACCTTGCCTAGGTCAGTCATCTGATTCTACTGCGACACAGGTTCTCGCCAACGATTTCTACTTGAACGAAATGAATCCTAGAGGGTTTGAGCTGTTTAGTGGAATACTTGTAACTATAAATTAGAAGAAAAATTAGTAATCTCCATTTAATTCCAACTACCTTTGCCTATCTTCGACAGATACGCGTATTTCGTCTACAATGTGCAGACTTAAACAAACTAATAATAAGATAGGTATAAACAACATAATGATAGGTTAACGTTTTGTATCTAGAAAATAGTATATATACGGCAGGTGGCGAAGGTTTTCTTTCAGTCGAGTTATTAGTACGAGACACTGAAGAAGTCTGCACATTGTAGACGAAATACGCGTATCTGTCGAAGATAAGCAAAGGTAGTTGGAATTAAATGGAGATTACTAATTTTTCTTCTAATTTATAGTTGAACGAAATGATAATCGGAGTCAATTCAATTCTATGCAGTCAACTCCGTGAACTATTACATTCAGCTGGTTTCAGCCCTTGTAAGCGATCATCAAATTCCTCCTAAATTCTGGGAAACATGTCATCTGAACTTCACGACTAACGTGCTTTTCTCCAAGAGATTCCAGATTCCGGTGAAAACTCTGGTACTTACGTGGATGCCGGCATCCGACAAACTTGCGTTTCACGTACTGAAGTGGAACGACGAGCGTGTAATCACTAAGTGCATCGCACTCTCTGATGCTGTTTGCCTTAACGATCCCTTAGGACTCATAGGCTTTGCCCTGGTACGCGCCGTGAAGATCGCTCCTCTACAAAACAGTAATAAGCATAAGAAAGTTAGTCTCCCACGCTCCTGTTGCTTTTCTTCTCAGCCACCTCCACCAGAAGGTACAACAAAGCTTTAAATTGAACCTCAAGTCCTTCTTGTGGGTCGGCTCAAGCATTGTGTAGCATTGGTTGGCTGATACTCCATCACGTTGGAAGCTTTTTGGAGCCAACAGAGTCTCCAAAATTCAGCACATCACAATGCATAAAGGGTGATACGGTCAAAATTTGGTCAAGGGAAAACGCGTGTAAATCGGTGAAATCGTTTATTTAAAAAATCAAATTCAATTTCTTTTTCAAGTTCAATTAGCATAAAATTCAGGAAAAATATTCAGTTAGGCTTCCGCTTTTCCAAATCCGAATTGCCGGGCCTTACGCTTGACCCCTGCCATCAGATTTTGTACAGCCACCTTGTCCACCTTCTTCGCCGCAGAAAGCCAGTTTGCCTTGAACTGCTGCTCGTCCTTAGCAGTTTTTTTGGTCTTCTTTAGGTTCCGCTTGACAATAGCCCAGTATTTCTCAATTGGGCGGAGCTCTGGCGTGTTGGGAGGGTTCTTGTCCTTGGGAACCACCTGCACGTTGTTGGCGGCGTACCACTCCATGGCCTTTTTACCGTAATGGCAAGATGCCAAATCCGGCCAAAACAGTACGGAACAACCGTGTTTCTTCAGGAAAGGCAGCAGACGTTTATTCAAACACTCTTTCACGTAAATTTCTTGGTTGACAGTCCGGAAGCTATGAAAATGCTGCTTTTCAAGCCACAGGTACAGATGGCTTGCCAAACCAGATATTTCTTTGCGAGCTTTGACAGTTTCGTGTGCTTGAAAATATCTACTACCTTTCCCACCACGCAGTCAAACTTCGTCAGCATCGTCGTGTACAGCCTCCGGGATCAAGCTTTGGCCGTCGTATTTTGTTTATCGCGATTTGGAGTCACTTACCTTCTTGTAAGTCGATAGTCCGGCTCGTTTTTTGGCTCGATGCACGGTTGTAGACGATACACCCAGCTTATTTGCGGCATCTCGGAGAGATAGGTTAGGGTTTCACTTGAAACTACCGGCAACTCTCTTTGTCGTCTCAGCGGCTTCCGGTTTTCGATTTCCCCCCGATCCAGACTTCCTGGCTGTCGACAAACGTTCCCCAAACACTTTAATTACATTTGTAACGGTTGATTTGGCAACTTTTAGCGATTTTGCCAACTTTGCGTGCGAGTAGCTCGGATTTTCGCGATGCGCGAGCAAAATTTTGATAGGCTGCTCTTCTTGCTTGGACGGCATTTTGACAACTGAAGAGTGAATTCCAAAATCAAAATAGGAGCAACATTCTACACACACACACCTTCAAAATGAGGGGTGTTCAGGTTTTTTAAATGCAAAATTGAAAGAAATACGTCAACTTGATATTGACCAAATTTTGACCGTATCGCCCTTTAGAACTTGGGAACATGTGTACGGATTAGAGAACCCCGGGGATATAATTTTCCGTGCTGCCCGCTTAACTCGTAGTTACAGATCTCTGTTGGTACGATTTTCCCTGGCTTAAGCAAACCTCTAGATTCTGGCCATACGCACCTCATCTAACTTTGATGAAGAAGTTCATGGGGAGCGATCAATTACTCTTTCAATACAAAGTGAATCTTACAACCCTATCGTCCATACACGATCCAACCTTAGTTCGTCTTGATGAACTCATTCTTCAACAACTGCAAGTGCACTAACAGACAGGATCTCGTCCGTATATCACAAGTCGAATCATTCCCGTGCCTCTAGTCTAATACGCCCCCCCCCCCTCCCACACACAAATTAGAACCACCTTTCAGTATGATGTCGGGGAGGGAAGAATGTTCCTTAAGGTCACACTTCCTATCGCTGATCGTTTCGTCATTTATCCTGGAGCTCTGGGACAATCTGCCGCCGTAGTTAAGGCTTGTTCACGACAAAATCTGGACACCCCTAAATACGTATATCACTGGGAAAACTTCATTTACGCGTGAAATAGTTCAACAAACTGATGACCGTCTGTCTGCTTATTGTGGAAAATCAATTTTTGGTTATACCTCAAGCTTTTAGATCGAAGATGGCGTCGAAAGAAGAGCAAGTGCAAAAAACAATTGTGTGCGGTCGCAATGAAAATAAATTCAGATCTGTCAGTAAGAAAACTTTCAAAAAAGCTTGATTTTCCTGCAAGTGCTGTTTATAACGTTCTTAAATCTTTCGATTCACGTTTGACAACAACAAGAAAGGCTGGGACGCGGAATAAAACGGATCTCAGGAACCACCAGAAGGATGCAAAGGTGAAGCACATATTGCAGATCTCGCAGACCGCATTGTAGCTAGAAAAATAAAAATGTCCTCAACTTTCGTGAATACTTCCAAGCACCGGCAAGGTATGAAGTCATTCAATGTGAAAACTGTGCCGAAGTTATCCTGCGTGATAATGGATGATGAAACTTAAGTGCTGGAAGACTTAAGGCAGCTTCCCGGATATCTAATTATACTGCCATGCCACGGAACGGCGTAGAGGAGCACATCAAGATGGAGAAAAAGGCCAAATTTCCTAAAAAGGTTTGGCAGGCAATAAGCAGCTGCGGTCGAGCAAGCACACATTGCATCACTACCGGAACGGTAAACAAGGAAATATACGGTAAAGAATGCCTAAAGAAGCGATTGTTACCATTCCCTCGTTATTCTGGCCTGATTTGGCATCATCTCACTTCGTCAAAGATGTTTTGGAGTGGTATAATGCAAATGGAGGACATGTTGTACTGAAAGAGGCGAATCCACCTAATTGCCTGGAGTTGCGAGTGACCTATCGAGAGGTATTGGGCTCTCGCGAAGAAAGATATCTCTTAATATAAACAACAAGCTACAACTAGAGAAAAGTTTCGAAAATCTTGGACAAAAATAGCAAAATCGGTTGCAGAAAAGTCAGCACAGGCTCTAATGGCTGGAGTTAACTCAAAAGTTTGTAGTTTCTCCTGGCAGCCTAATTAAGTAACTTTAGTTAGTTTTAAGATGAATAATTATGCCCAAAAAATGCATCTTGGCTTGAACTCACAGCAAATTTGTTTTATTCTAAATTTAATTTGTTCAGATTTTGTCACGAACAAGCCTTATAGCATCCCAACTGTCATATTCCTGACACATTATCTGGAAAAGATTATCCGGGGTCGTATCCCGACCGCTCACGGCCATCATGCCGTTCCTCGCGCCGTTGAAGCGATTATGTTCTGTGGTTTCGTCCACTTCCGCGCTCACGGGACACGCGGAGGACTCGGTGTGTCCGTACTTTTGCAGATACTGTCTGAATCAACGTGGTCTGACAGTATCGGTGGCAAGTTGAAGGCAACTTTTCCATGTCGCCGACTGGCCCATCCGGATATCTCCTGAATTAGTCGGTAGGTCCACCAACCTGTGGTGGAATTATTCCACTCCCTCTGCCACTTGACCATTGATGCGACTCTTGTGATCTTACGTCTTCTTTCATGATGATGCCGATGGGCGTCGCGTGACACTGTATGGTATGCGCTGACCATTTTCAGGCCCATTAGCCTGTGGATACTTTCGAGCGTGCCAAGGTAGCTCTTAGTACTCAGGACGTGGCCCATGCCGGCCCGCCGTACCTCAGTATGGACAGGGTGACGCTGGTCAGGAGCTTACGCTTGCTTTCCTGTTCCACTGAGCTATTTGATATCTTGTGGGATATTGCCGATACAGCCATGAAGGCTTTCTTGAAGGCTTGGTCGACGTGGCTGGTCAAGGACAACTTATCGTTGATCATAACCACCAAGTACCTCAGAGATCGCATTGAGGTAATGATGTAATCACCAGTACTGGTCGTAACTCTTTGCTCCGATTTCTTGTTGTTGACCACCGTTATCTCCGTTTTGTGTGGGGCTAGCTCTAGTTTCTTTAAGGGCATCAACCCTCATCAATATCGATGTAGTGCGAGACCGTTAACTCCACCTCCACAATGGATTCTTGATAGACCTCCACGGTAATGTCGTCCGCGAAACCGACAATTTTTACCACGTTTGGGAGCTTCAATCCCAACACTTCGTCCTACATCGTGATCTAGAGCACCGGGTCCAGGATTGAACTTCGCAGAACTCTTGCGGTTACTTGAACACGTTCCTGACCCACGATTGTGTTATATAATAGTACCCAATTTTTTAAATAGTTGCTCAGAATCCTATACAGGTACCCAGGGATCCAAAGACGTTGGAGCGAGTTGACGATAGCCTCTCAACTGGCGCTATTGAACGTATTTCTCACGTCCAGGGTAATCATTGCAGAGTAACTTCCCGCCTCTTGCGTTGGTGACGGACCTGATGGCATCCATCGTTGACTTCCTCTACGGAAGCCAAACTGGTTGTTAGACAAGCGATCTGTAACCTCTCCAGCACCTTACCCGTCGTATATAGCAAGCATATTGGACGGTATGCGGATGTATCACCTGGTGGCTTCCCTGTCTTCGGTAGCAATACTAGAGGCTGGATTGTTCAGGAACATTCCGGAAGCTAGTAAAATAGCCGTCTTGGTGGTCAGGTATGGTATACCGTCAGGTCCTGGCACTTTGATTACCTTCTGCGACTTTCCTATCGCAATGAGTTCATCATTCGTAACAGTCGTCTCATAGCTGCGGTGCCGTTGTTATTGTCATGGAACAATCCTGCAGTTAAGAGAAGCCAGGCACCCTGGTTGTGGCGCCGAAAGAGTCCCCTAATGACCACCTGCAGTAGCTCTGGTGATTGCTCGGTAGGAGCTATCGTGCCTTTGGTGTTGAGCATTACCACCGGATAGGCGTCACTCCATGGGTTCGCATTGGCTTTTGAACACAGATACTCAAAGCAGGCTCGTCTACTGGCCTTTATCTCTCTCTTAAAAAGTTCACCATCCTTTTAAAAAGCTCATCATAAACTCCTACAACCAGAAGGAACACGGTTTTCGAAAATCTGTGGTTGTTGTAATATTTGCATGTAGAAGTGGTGCACGCTGAGCTTAAGAGGGACAACACAACACAAGGGAATTGCTTTCGAAAGCACTGCGTTCTCCATTTTTTCAATTGAATCAAATGCGATCACGTATACAAATGCACCAGGTTGAGCCGTTTGCTTCAAAACATGTCAAAATTTCAAAACATAAACAATCGAGGTGTCTTCCAATGGAAACTTATCGAAAACATATCGATTTTTGAAATGGGCACTTTATTTTGTCACTGTTTTTTTTTTTCAAAACCAATTTATTTTTTTCTTTAAGTAAAACTCCTTTTTTGCAGTATTCGATAAGTGAAACTTAAAAAGAATATAAAAAATAAGATAATAAAAAATACAGT
>JASCZW010013754.1:0-24688 GCA_034211315.2 Aedes japonicus | reverse complement strand
GAGGAGGGAAAAAGGCCGCCATCATTGACTCAACCACCGAAGAGGAAGTCGCGACGCGCTAGTTAAGTTTAGTAAAAATAAAGTTTTTTGTTTGAACCGGTTCCGACCGATACGATTATTTCCGACCAAGTGACCCGAAATTGTCCGCCCGATAAGAACCGTGCTTGGGAGTCCCGAGTTTATACAGTCCACCTCGTATCCACCGAATTCGCTTTCGCTGACCGAACATATGGTCCAAGCGAACCGGATTGGACTTCCGAGTATGCGCGACCGCGACCGCGAGTGAAAAAGTGAAAGTTATATGAACTTCCTGCTGAGGCAGAACAGTGCGAAAAAGTGAAAAACAAAGAATTTCCTGCGGAAGCAGAACAGTGTTAAAAAGAAACTAAAAAGGAGAACTTTCTCTGCCGAGGTAGAACAGTGCAAAAACAAAATGGCGTTGCAACATACGCCGATAAGGGTACCAGAACATCGTGATACTTCAGATTTTTTAGGATTCGAGGACGTTCATGACACGGCCCCGGAAGAAAGTCACCTGCCACGAATGAAAGAGATGAAAACTCGACACCCGCCGCAACAGATCAAACCACATCCGCTCAAATCAAATCGCTAACACGCCAGAGGAATCAAGCGTTGAACAAGATTCTTCGTATCTACGAGATCGTCAGGATTCAACTTCCGATCGAGTTAGCACAACTGAAGGTGTATGCTTCAAAGTTGCAGTCGGCATACACCGAGTACTCGAAATACCACAGTGAGATCGTCGCGATAGTTCCGGACGATAAATTGGAGGCCGAAGAAAATGAATACATCTCGCTTTGAGAATTACTTCGACCATACCTCTGCCGCAGTTGAAGCCCGCATCCTAAGTCAACCGGTAATACAGATGGCTCCTCCAGCACAGGTCGTCATCCATCAGCAACCATTAAAGGCACCGATCCCCACATTCGACGGTGAGTACACGAAATGGCCAAAGTTTAAAGCCATGTTCCAGGATGTAATGGCGCAGTCCCGCGATTCTGATGCGATTAAGCTCTCACCACTTGGACAAGGCTTTGGTAGGAGCAGCGGCAGGAGTCCTAGATGCCAAAACGATAAACGACGGCAACTACGCGCAGGCTATGGACTATCCTCTCCGAACGCTATGAAAATCAAGGGTGATCGTGGAAACGCACATCCGTGGTCTTCTGTCATTGAAGAGAATGGCAACCGAATCGCATAGTGAGCTGCGATCCCTTCTCGATGAATGCACTAACCACGTCGAGAGTCTCGAGTACTTGAAGCAACCAGTAACTGGTGTGTCTAAGCTGATGATTGTTTATTTGTTGACAGCAGCTCTAGACAAGTCGACCTCGCAAACTGGGAGCAGACTCTGTCGCCAAGTAAGTTACCACAATATCGCCCCACAATAGCCTTTCTCAAATCCCAGTGCCAAGTGCTAGAGAGGTGCGAGGCTGCTTACACGCAGACAGCTGTAAAACCAGCTCCGAAACAGCAGGGACCGACACTAAAGGTCGCTAGCCAGCGATCGCACGCAGTGACAACGAGATCCGAAAGTTTTAACGAAAAATGCGACTTCTGTGAAGCACCACATCGGAACTATCAGTGCAACAAACTGAACGCTCTTACCAGTTCCGAGAAGTTCGAGAAGGTACGATCGGCAGGCATTTGTTTTAATTGCCTCCGAAAAGGTCACCGCTCAACACTTGTCCCTCATCGAAAACCTGCCAGAAATGCCACAAGCGACACCACACACAATTGCACGACGACTAGAATCCGAAACAAGGTTCCAAGACGAACAGCGCAACGACTGAATCGACTCCAGAAGACCCAGTTCAAGGTCCGTCATCCCCAGTGGTAGTTCCGCTGGTACTCAACACACCAGAAAGCAAAGTAGCGACAACTTGTCGCATGGAAAAGACTCACGCTCCGAGAACAGTGCTCTTGCTAATCGCGGTCGTCTTGGCTATCGACCGAAACAACCAAACCCACCAGTGCCGAGCCCTTCTGGATAGTGGGTCCCAAGCAAACTTCATTACCGAAGACATGGCCAACACTCTTGGAATCGAGAAGAAGCGAGCTAACGTTCCAATTTCTGGAATCAATAATGTCAGAAGTCTGGTGCGGGAAAAGTAGAAGTGCTATTCCACTCCCGATGTAGTGACTACCGTGCATCAATTGTCTGCCTGGTGAGTCCCAAGGTTACTGGAATGATTCCGACAACTGACATCGACATCACTGGTTGGATGCTTCCAGACGGTATTCAGCTAGCCGATCCATCGTTCTTCAAAACTAGCAAGGTAGATATGCTAATTGGCGCTGAGTTATTTTTTGCCTTGTTGAAACCAGGACACATCACCGTCGATGACTATTTGCCGGAACTTCGGAACTCTCATCTGGGATGGCTGGTTACTGGTGCGTACTGGCCGAAAGGGCACGATGAAGCGGTTCAATATTCACACGTTACAACTCTCGATTCTGTTGAAGAGATGATTCGTCAATTCTGGGAGGTCGAGGAAGTTCCACAAGCTGCCAACATGTCATCCGAAGAACAACGAAGCGAAGACCATTTTGTCTCCACCTACTCGAGGGACCACACTGGGCGATTTGTGGTTCGATTGCCGCTAAAAGAGAACGCCGACCAGATAGACAGCTGCCGAAATGTAGCCCGCGACGCTTCTTCATGCTAGAAAACAGATTACAGCGAAACCCCGAACTGAAAACGCAATATGTGAACTTCATACGGGAGTATCAGCAGTTCGGCCATTGCCGAGAAGTGGATATGACCGACGACGACCCAAACATGAAGCCATATTTTTTGCCGCATCATGCCGTACTCCGTCCAGGCAGTTCGTCCACAAAGTGTAGAGTTGTCTTCGACGCAAGTGCCAAATCTTCTGCGACGAACCTCTCTCTTAACGACGTACTGCTGGTAGGTCCAGTAGTCCAGAGTGACATAGTCTTTATCATGCTGCGGTTCCGATTACACACGTTTTCTCGGCGGATATGACGAAGATGTACCGCCAGATCGGCGTCCATTCCTACGATACACACAAACAGCGCATCTATTGGAGGGAGCAACCGAACGAACCGCTGAAGATCTTCGAGCTAATGACCGTCACCTACGGTACCACTTCAGCACCTTTTCAAGCCACACGATGTCTACTGCAACTTGCAAACGACGAAGCAGAAAACTTTCCTCTAGCAGCAAAAATAATAAGGAACGACTGTTACGTTGACGATGTTTTGTTAGGGGCTACCACGATCGACGAAGCCATCAAAGCACAACGCCAGCTAAAAGAGATGCTAGGCCGAGGTGGGTTTCCAATCCATAAATGGTGCTCCAACTCGCCCGAACTCCTAGCAGGTATCCCTGAGGACGAAAGGGAAACACTGAAGCCACTTGCAGATCGACAGGTTAACGACGTGATCAAAATTCTCGGCCTTCTATGGGACCCGACTAGCGATGAACTTCTAATTGCTGATTGCACAAATCCGACAACTGAACGCGACCAAACCGCGACGAAGCGAATCATATACTCGGAGGTAGCCAAACACTTCGATCCGCTAGGACTATTCGCACCTTCTATTCTATTGGCAAAGATGCTGATACAACGCCTGTGGAAAAGCAAACTGGACTGGGACGAACCTGTTGACGAAAAAACTCAAATGGAGTGGACCGAGCTCAGGAATGCGCTGCCAACGCTGCTTCAGATAAAAATTCCTCGCCAAGTTACGGTTTGTGGCGCAATCTGTTATGCACTACACGGATTTGCCGATGCCTCCAACGCAGCGTACGGCGCGTGCGTTTATATCCAAAGTATTATGGAGGATGGAACCGTTCTATCCCGCCTATTGATCAGCAAATCGAAAGTGGCACCTCTCCACGCACTCACGATTCCGCGCAGGAATTGTGCGCAGCACTGTTGTTAACCAGATTGGTATGCAAAGTACTGCCCGCTCTCACCATCTCGATCCGGAACGTAGTACTCTACTCCGATAGCGAGATCGTTTTATCGTGGCTCAAGAAGCACCTTACCAGCTACAAACGTTTGTATGTAACCGCATAAATGAAATCCAAGAAAACTCGAAAGATTTCTCATGGAATTACGTTCGCTCACAACACAACCCGGGGACATCGTATCTCGTGGGCTGTTTCCAGGTGAGCTTATGATCAGCGAACTGTTCTGGACTGGTGGCGAGCATATCAACTCACCGGTCGTCAACTTCGAGGCAGCAAATGAAATCCCTGACGATGACCTTCCTGAATTGAAAGCCAACGTAGTAGCGAAGCCGGCGCTCATAACAGAGCTGCTGGAAGTCTTCGAAACTTGCAGTTCCTTCCGACGATCCAACGAACAATTGCCTGGATACTACGGTTCAGGAACAATACTTGCAAACCGAAAAGGGACCGCATTACCAGCAAACATCTGACGGTAGAAGAACTTCGGCGCGCGACGACGGTTATCGTACGAGTTGGAGACGAAATTCATCGAGTGAAAACTGGAACGCCTTGCAAACGAATTGGAGACCTCAATCCGATTTTATCTGACGATGGCGTGCTATGGGTCGGAGGACGACTCAGGCACTCCAAATTGCCTGACGAGTCGAAGCACCAGTTGATTCTTCCGAACACGAGTCCGGTTACACATCGTTTGATCCGGGAAATGCACCACGAACTTCTTCACGTTGGACCAGCTGGACTACTTTCTGCAATCAGAGGACGTTTTTGGTTGCTACGCGCCAGATAGACCATTCGACAGGTTCGACATGCATAAAATGCTTTCGCGTGAATCCCACAGGAATTTCGCAACTCATGGGGATTTGCCCAGGCAACGAGTTACACCGTCACCCATCTTCAGCATCACTGGTGTGGACTATGCAGGTTCTATTCTGGTGAAGCCAATGGTGGTCAAAGCTTACATCGCGGTATTCGTCTGCATGGCCACGAAGGCCATACATTTAGAACTTGTGTCCGATCTAACGTCCGATGCATTTCTAGCGGTCCTCCAACGCTTCGTCAGTCGCAGAGGATTGGTTTCGGAAATGCATTCCGACAATGCCACAAACTGCCGTGATGTTTCGAAATCAGCCCGATGTCGACAAGATTATGCAATTTTGCCGTTTGAAGGAAATCAAGTGGTACTTCATTCCGCCAGATTCGCCCGAGTTCGGTGGCCTTTGGGAGGCGGCCGTAAAGTGTACCAAGACGCACCTGAAAAGAGTAATCGGTAATAATACGCTGAACTTTGAAGAAATGACGACGATACTGTGTGAGATTGAGGCCGTTCTCAATTCGAGACCGCTTTTTGCCATATCTGGAGATCCGGCTGATCCTGAAGTTATTACTCCAGCCCACTTTCTGATTGGTCGCCCAATGGTTGCAGTACCCGAACCAACATACCAGGACCTCAATATCGGCCGGTTAGGTCGATGGCAACATCTACAACTGTTACGCGAGCAGTTCTGGAGAGCTTGGTCCCGCGACTACTTATGCAGCTTGCAACCGAGAAAGAAGAACTGGAACACTTCCGCCAACGTGCAACCTGGAATGATTGTACTGCTTCAAGACAAGAATCGACCTCCTCTGCAGTGGAAGCTCGGTCGTATGACTGCTGTTCATCCGGTCCCGATGATCTTGTGCGAGTTGTGGATGTTTTCAGTGAAGGTAAAACTTTTCGCGATCCATCACCAAACTGTCACTTTTGCCAATAATTGATGCAGGTAGCATTTTTTCTTGGAACGCATACTCTTTGCGTTCTGGAATAGGATTTGTTAAAAAATATTTTTATTTAAAGTATCATGGTTTATCAGTTTTAACCTGGTTAGACTTGATTTTTCTCAATTATTGAGAAAAATCAAGTCTAACCCGATTAAAACTGATAAACCATGATACTTTAAATAAAAATATTTTTTAACCAATCCTATTCCAGAACGCAAAGAGTATGCGTTCCAAGAAAAAATGCTACCTGCATCAATTATTGGCAAAAGTGACAGTTTGGTGATGGATCGCGAAAATTTTTTACCTTCACTGAAAACATCCACAACTCGCACAAGATCATCGGGACCGGGATGAACAGCAGTCATACGACCGAGCTTCCACTGCAGAGGAGGTCGATTCTTGTCTTGAAGCAGTACAATCATTCCAGGTTGCACGTTGGCGGAAGTGTTCCAGTTCTTCTTTCTCGGTTGCAAGCTGCATAAGTAGTCGCGGGACCAAGCTCTCCAGAACTGCTCGCGTAACAGTTGTAGATGTTGCCATCGACCTAACCGGCCGATATTGAGGTCCTGGTATGTTGGTTCGGGTACTGCAACCATTGGGCGACCAATCAGAAAGTGGGCTGAGTAATAACTTCAGGATCAGCCGGATCTCCAGATATGGCAAAAGCGGTCTCGAATTGAGAACGGCCTCAATCTCACACAGTATCGTCGTCATTTCTTCAAAGTTCAGCGTATTATTACCGATTACTCTTTTCAGGTGCGTCTTGGTACACTTTACGGCCGCCTCCCAAAGGCCACCGAACTCGGGCGAATCTGGCGGAATGAAGTACCACTTGATTTCCTTCAAACGGCAAAATTGCATAATCTTGTCGACATCGGGCTGATTTCGAAACATCACGGCAGTTTGTGGCATTGTCGGAATGCATTTCCGAAACCAATCCTCTGCGACTGACGAAGCGTTGGAGGACCGCTAGAAATGCATCGGACGTTAGATCGGACACAAGTTCTAAATGTATGGCCTTCGTGGCCATGCAGACGAATACCGCGATGTAAGCTTTGACCACCATTGGCTTCACCAGAATAGAACCCGCATAGTCCACACCAGTGATGCTGAAGATGGGTGACGGTGTAACTCGTTGCCTGGGCAAATCCCCCATGAGTTGCGAAATTCCTGTGGGATTCACGCGAAAGCATTTTATGCATGTCGAACCTGTCGAATGGTCTATCTGGCGCGTAGCAACCAAAAACGTCCTCTGATTGCAGAAAGTAGTCCAGCTGGTCCAACGTGAAGAAGTTCGTGGTGCATTTCCCGGATCAAACGATGTGTAACCGGACTCGTGTTCGGAAGAATCAACTGGTGCTTCGACTCGTCAGGCAATTTGGAGTGCCTGAGTCGTCCTCCGACCCATAGCACGCCATCGTCAGGATAAAATCGGATTGAGGTCTCCAATTCGTTTGCAAGGCGTTCCAGTTTTCACTCGATGAATTTCGTCTCCAAGCTCGATAGCGATAACCGTCGTCGCGCGCCGAAGTTCTTCTACCGTCAGATGTTTGCTGGTAATGCGGTCCCTTTTCGGTTTGCAAGTATTGTTCCTGAACCGTAGTATCCAGGCAATTGTTCGTTGGATCGTCGGAAGGAACTGCAAGTTTCGAAGACTTCCAGCAGCTCTGTTATGAGCGCCGGCTTCGCTACTACGTTGGCTTTCAATTCAGGAAGGTCATCGTCAGGGATTTCATTTGCCGCCTCGAAGTTGACGACCGGTGAGTTGATATGCTCGCCACCAGTCCAGAACAGTTCGCTGATCATAAGCTCACCTGGAAACAGCCCACGAGATACGATGTCCCCGGGTTGTGTTGTGAGCGAACGTAATTCCATGAGAAATCTTTCGAGTTTTCTTGGATTTCATTTATGCGGTTAAATACAAACGTTTGTAGCTGGTAAGGGTGCTTCTTGAGCCACGATAAAACGATCTCGCTATCGGAGTAGAGTACTACGTTCCGGATCGAGATGGTGAGAGCGGGCAGTACTTTGCATACCAATCTGGTTAACAACAGTGCTGCGCACAATTCCTTGCGCGGAATCGTGAGTGCGTGGAGAGGTGCCACTTTCGATTTGCTGATCAATAGGCGGGATAGAACGGTTCCATCCTCCATAATACTTTGGATATAAACGCACGCGCCGTACGCTGCGTTGGAGGCATCGGCAAATCCGTGTAGTGCATAACAGATTGCGCCACAAACCGTAACTTGGCGAGGAATTTTGTATCTGAAGCAGCGTTGGCAGCGCATTCCTGAGCTCGGTCCACTCCATTTGAGTTTTTCGTCAACAGGTTCGTCCCAGTCCAGTTTGCTTTTCCACAGGCGTTGTATCAGCATCTTTGCCAATAGAATAGAGGGTGCGAATAGTCCTAGCGGATCGAAGTGTTTGGCTACCTCCGAGTATATGATTCGCTTCGTCGCAGTTTGGTCGCGTTCAGTTGTCGGATTTGTGCAATCAGCAATTAGAAGTTCATCGCTAGTCGGGTCCCATAGAAGGCCGAGAATTTTGATCACGTCGTTAACCTGTCGATCTGCAAGTGGCTTCAGTGTTTCCCTTTCGTCCTCAGGGATACCTGCTAGGAGTTCGGGCGAGTTGGAGCACCATTTATGGATTGGAAACCCACCTCGGCCTAGCATCTCTTTTAGCTGGCGTTGTGCTTTGATGGCTTCGTCGATCGTGGTAGCCCCTAACAAAACATCGTCAACGTAACAGTCGTTCCTTATTATTTTTGCTGCTAGAGGAAAGTTTTCTGCTTCGTCGTTTGCAAGTTGCAGTAGACATCGTGTGGCTTGAAAAGGTGCTGAAGTGGTACCGTAGGTGACGGTCATTAGCTCGAAGATCTTCAGCGGTTCGTTCGGTTGCTCCCTCCAATAGATGCGCTGTTTGTGTGTATCGTAGGAATGGACGCCGATCTGGCGGTACATCTTCGTCATATCCGCCGAGAAAACGTGTAATCGGAACCGCAGCATGATAAAGACTATGTCACTCTGGACTACTGGACCTACCAGCAGTACGTCGTTAAGAGAGAGGTTCGTCGCAGAAGATTTGGCACTTGCGTCGAAGACAACTCTACACTTTGTGGACGAACTGCCTGGACGGAGTACGGCATGATGCGGCAAAAAATATGGCTTCATGTTTGGGTCGTCGTCGGTCATATCCACTTCTCGGCAATGGCCGAACTGCTGATACTCCCGTATGAAGTTCACATATTGCGTTTTCAGTTCGGGGTTTCGCTGTAATCTGTTTTCTAGCATGAAGAAGCGTCGCAGCATTTCGGCAGCTGTCTATCTGGTCGGCGTTCTCTTTTAGCGGCAATCGAACCACAAATCACCCAGTGTGGTCCCTCGAGTAGGTGGAGACAAAATGGTCTTCGCTTCGTTGTTCTTCGGATGACATGTTGGCGGCTTGTGGAACTTCCTCGACCTCCCAGAATTGACGAATCATCTCTTCAACAGAATCGAGAGTTGTAACGTGTGAATATTGAACCGCTTCATCGTGCCCTTTCGGCCAGTACGCACCAGTAACCAGCCATCCCAGATGAGAGTTCCGAAGTTCCGGCAAATAGTCATCGACGGTGATGTGTCCTGGTTTCAACAAGGCAAAAAATAACTCAGCGCCAATTAGCATATCTACCTTGCTAGTTTTGAAGAACGATGGATCGGCTAGCTGAATACCGTCTGGAAGCATCCAACCAGTGATGTCGATGTCAGTTGTCGGAATCATTCCAGTAACCTTGGGACTCACCAGGCAGACAATTGATGCACGGTAGTCACTACATCGGGAGTGGAATAGCACTTCTACTTTTTCCCGCACCAGACTTCTGACATTATTGATTCCAGAAATTGGAACGTTAGCTCGCTTCTTCTCGATTCCAAGAGTGTTGGCCATGTCTTCGGTAATGAAGTTTGCTTGGGACCCACTATCCAGAAGGGCTCGGCACTGGTGGGTTTGGTTGTTTCGGTCGATAGCCAAGACGACCGCGATTAGCAAGAGCACTGTTCTCAGAGCGTGAGTCTTTTCCATGCGACAAGTTGTCGCTACTTTGCTTTCTGGTGTGTTGAGTACCAGCGGAACTACCACTGGGGATGACGGACCTTGAACTGGGTCTTCTGGAGTCGATTCAGTCGTTGCGCTGTTCGTCTTGGAACCTTGTTTCGGATTCTAGTCGTCGTGCAATTGTGTGTGGTGTCGCTTGTGGCATTTCTGGCAGGTTTTCGATGAGGGACAAGTGTTGGAGCGGTGACCTTTTCGGAGGCAATTAAAACAAATGCCTGCCGATCGTACCTTCTCGAACTTCTCGGAACTGGTAAGAGCGTTCAGTTTGTTGCACTGATAGTTCCGATGTGGTGCTTCACAGAAGTCGCATTTTTCGTTAAAACTTTCGGATCTCGTTGTCACTGCGTGCGATCGCTGGCTAGCGACCTTTAGTGTCGGTCCCTGCTGTTTCGGAGCTGGTTTTACAGCTGTCTGCGTGTAAGCAGCCTCGCACCTCTCTAGCACTTGGCACTGGGATTTGAGAAAGGCTATTGTGGGGCGATATTGTGGCAACTTACTTGGCGACAGAGTCTGCTCCCAGTTTGCGGGTCAACTTGTCTAGAGCTGCTGTCAACAAATAAACAATCATCAGCTTGGACACACCAGTTACTGGTTGCTTCAGAGTACTCGAGACTCTCGACGTGGTTAGTGCATTCATCGAGAAGGGATCGCAGCTCACTATGCGATTCGGTTGCCATTCTCTTCAATGACAGAAGACCACGGATGTGCGTTTCCACGATCACCCTTTGATTTTCATAGCGTTCGGAGAGGATAGTCCTAGCCTGCGCGTAGTTGCCGTCGTTTATCGTTTTGGCATCTAGGACTCCTGCCGCTGCTCCTACAAAAGCCTTGTCCAAGTGGTAGAGCTTAATCGCATCAGAATTGCGGGACTGCGCCATTACATCCTGGAACATGGCTTTAAACTTTGGCCATTTCGTGTACTCAATGTCGAATGTGAGGATCGGTGCCTTTAATGGTTGCTGATGGATGACGACCTGCGCTGGAGGAGCCATCTGTATTACCGGTTGACTTAGGATGCGGGCTTCAACTGCGGCAGAGGTATGGTCGAAGTAATTCTCAAAGCGAATGTATTCATTTTCTTCGGCCTCCAATTTATCGTCCGGAACTATCGCGACGATCTCACTGTGGTATTTCGAGTACTCGGTGTATGCCGACTGCAACTTTGAAGCATACACCTTCAGTTGTGCTAACTCGATCGGAAGTTGAATCCTGACGATCTCGTAGATACGAAGAATCTTGTTCAACGCTTGATTCCTCTGGCGTGTTAGCGATTTGATTTGAGCGGATGTGGTTTGATCTGTTGCGGCGGATGTCGAGTTTTCATCTCTTTCATTCGTGGCAGGTGACTTTCTTCCGGGGGCCGTGTCATGAACGTCCTCGAATCCTAAAAAATCTGAAGTATCATGATGTTCTGGTACCCTTATCGGCGTATGTTGCAACGCCATTTTATTTTTGCACTGTTCTACCTCGGCAGGAAAGTTCTCCTTTTTAGTTTCTTTTTTTAACACTGTTCTGCTTCCGCAGGAAAATTCTTTGTTTTTTCACTTTTTCGCACTGTTCTGCCTCAGCAGGAAGTTCATATAACTTTCACTTTTTCACTCGCGGTCGCGGTCGCGCGCACTCGGAAGTCCAATCCGGTTCGTTTGGACCATATGTTCGGTCAGCGAAAACGAATTCGGTGGATACGAGGTGGACTGTATAAACTCGGGACTCCCAAGCACGGTTCTTATCGGGCGGACAATTTCAGTGTCGCTTGGTCGGAAATAATCGTATCGGTCGGAACCGGTTCAAACAAAAAACTTTATTTTTACTAAACTTAACTAGCGCGTCGCGGCCTTCCTCTTCGGTGGTTGAGTCAATGATGGCGGCCTTTTTCCCTCCTCGATTTCTCCTCCTTGTTGTGATTTGCGTTCGCGCCGTATTTGATGCAGGTAGCATATTTTTCTTGGAACGCATACTCTTTGCGTTCTGGAATGAGGATTGGTTAAAAATATTTTTATTTAAAGTATCATGGTTTATCGGTTTAACCTGGTTAGAACTTGATTTTCTCAATTATTGAGAAAAATCAAGTCTAACCAATTAAAACTGATAAACCATGATACTAAATAAAAATGTTTTTAACCAATCTATTCAGAACGCAAAGGTATGCGCTTCGAAAAAAATGCTACCTGCAAAAAAATGCTGTCTACTCCTAGAGCCTCGTGGTGATGAGAAATTATTTCCTTCTCAAAACAACATCATTACTAATTTCCATTTTACTCCAACTACCTCTATTGTATCTTAACAGATACGCGTATTTCGTCTATAATGTGCAGACTTCTTCATTACCGAGTATTAGTACACGACACTAAAGAAGTCTGCACATTGTACTACTGAGAATACGTGTATCTGTCAAGATAAGCAATAAAGATACCGTAAGTCCGCCATATTTTGCGCATTGCCTAATTTTGCGCAGTTTTGTATATTTCGTGCTGTAACTATGATTTGCTGCATTTTTTAAATTGACTTTCGACACGAAAAGCTAGTTAATTGTGTTGACTTTCGATTAATGGGATACATTATGAAAAAAAAATGCTCATACCTAAAACCGCCGTTCGTAAACAGTTTTGCGCACTTCTAAATCATCAAATTTTTCGCCCTGTTAGCGTATGGGCTAAGACAAGTGTCAATTGTCACAAGAGATTTTATTACCAGATAAACAGTTTAAAAAGCTGAAATCACTATCAAATGAGGAAAACAGGTATGTACTACCTTCATCACATAACATTTCTGCTGTTTGTGTAACACTTTATCAGAAAATTTGCATAATTTGATGCGCAAAATATGGCATCCATTTTTTCACCATGTTCCTTATTATTTACAGTTCATCATGTTGGCTTCCGAGGGAAAGTATATTCCTCGGATAATTTGACCAAAGCCATGCAAATGGTCACTCGTGGCATCTTAGTTCGACAGGGTGCCATTCCGTTGAAGATGGATTTGGTGAATCAAACTAATCAAACAAACCATTAATTTATATTACATGATACTAAAAAGATTTTTAATTTGTTACAGTTGATCATCGTGCAGTTTTTCTTGATGTCACCTAACAATTGGTTGAACAATCTGAGCACATCAGAAAATGCTATTGCTGAAAAAGACGCCACTACAAGTTGTTCACATGAAACCGCGGCACAGAACACCAATGCTGTTGAAGAGGATGTTTTTGAAAAAGCGTTCCGTTTACCTGATATTCAACCTTATAAGGCAAAGATAAACCGGAAACCAATATCTTGTCAACCTGCACGGCAAATAATCCACACATATTTTTTGGCAAAAATCCATGGAAAATTCCACATAATACTGATGTGTTCACAAATGAATAGAAGTCTCTGAGAAACACAAATGAAAATTTTTCTAACTATCACTTTTTAAACATAAATCGATTTCTAGCTAGGTCGCAAATTAGTAGACTTACCCTACTTTACTATCAAAATTCATTTATACCGCTAAACTATACCACACAAATTTTTCAATGTTTGCATAAGTATTTATTAGTTTATTATGCTGCGCACAATTAGGAACACAAGTGCGCAAAATTTGGAATATCTTAATTCTAGTGCGCATAATTAGGAACACATACATCAATCCAGAAATTATTTTTTTTAATAAATTTCTGATCAGTTACGAGGTGTACTGCATTGCGCTCTTTTAATAGACTTGAAACAACGTAATAAGAGCAAGACAAGAATCGTGTAACTCTTTCTAGGCCTCTTCCATAATGATACCAAATTTATAATTTCTTAAATGCGCATAATATAGCGCACTTACAGTAGTTGGAATTAAATGGAAATAACTAATCTTTTCTTCTCATTTTCTAGTATTCCACTAAAAAGCTCGCACTCATCAGTACTGTTTATTGACAACGAAAATGGGGTTCGGATTTGCAAACAATAGCACTAACGTTTGTATATTTCAATTTATTTAATATTTCTTACGTTATTAACTTTTCTTTTACGTTGGCTTAGTTAAATAAATATACAAAATTTCCAAAACACGTTGTATACGCGCGCTCTCAATAGCCAGTAGCTCAAAAAAACGATCCAAAGCCGATCGCACCATCGATTCACGTTTCCATAGTCCATCTCAAGATCAGCCAATTAAAATCAAAGGGAAAGGAACACTAGGCCCTTTATTTACGGTTTAACATTTTCAATTCGAAGTCATAAAATCGGGATTGGCAAACCAAATTTTGATAGATGTGAACATAAATCATAGAAGGATATTATATTTTGTTTTGTCCGAGCATAGATAAGTATTGCTAGCTCTATATCGTATATTATGCTTGACATTGGTGTGCATTTTTGTTTAACAATGTAGACTACACTTAGCGGTGCGATAGTTCTTTATTTGCGATTTGTAAAACATTCACGTCTAGTCAGTTGGTGATTCCAGCTTCTCGATTCGACAGAAGCTGGGTTTCTAGAATAATTTCAACATATGTAAGGCAGCGTGGGTGGGCTGCAATTAACGAATAGTTTAATAAACAATCCTTGTTGTTGAAAGAAAATTTCCTAATTAACTAGCTAACTGAAAACAAACGTAACAAGTTTGGGTTAAACTTGAAATAAGTTAATTGCGATGCACGAAAATAAAACTACCTATCTGAGATAAACTAACTACTGTGCTACTGCACAGGTGTTTCCGAACTCTGTTGATTTTACAGGTTAATTTTGCTCGAAACGATAAATTGGGCGAAAAGGTAATTCTGGGCATAGAGGATGTAAACACAGAGTAGCAAATAAATTACATTATTTGTTCGACTACACTAGAGGATTTCTACTGAATGTAACTTTCGGGCAGTTCGAAGCTAACGTCTAGATGGGCTTCACGTGCCAGATGTACAATCTGTGCCAGATGGACAGACAGCATGGCGGCCTCGTCCAGATCGTCCTTGGGCAGGATACGCAACTTGGATTTCTTGATAAGCTCTTTGGCCTCGTTGACGTTCGTTCCCTGGAAATGGAAAGGGATATCTTTCAGATATTTTTCCTTTCTAAATCCTAGAAAATCCTCATACCTGTAATCTCACAATGATCGGCATCTTGATGTTGAGTTCCTTGGTTGCCTGAATAATACCCTCGGCGATGACATCGCACCCTCATAATACCACCGAAAATGTTAACCAAAATAGCGTGCACCTTGGGATCGGACGTGATAATCCTGAATGCTTCCTTGACGGCCTTTACGCTGGCACCGCCACCAACGTCCAGGAAGTTGGCTGGATCGCCACCGTGTAGCTTGATGATGTCCATCGTGGCCATGGCCAGCCGGCACCGTTGACCAGACAACCAATCGACCCGTCCAGGGCGATGTAGTTCAGATCGAACTTGGAAGCCTCCAACTTCCTTGCTGTCCTCCTGGGAAAGGTCACGCTTGGCGAACAGATCCTTCTGGCGGAACTCAGCGTTATCGTCGAAACGCATCTTGGCGTCCAGCGCAAAGTCTGTGAGTAGGGGGTGGGAAACAAAAGCATTAGAATAACAGATCGTAGGGGGAGTAATCGCTTGCTGAAGCATAATCAGGCTGCCAAAATGAACCATGTTGAACATTTGAACTGTTGTTGAACTTTGAAGGGGTTAGTTACAACGTAACGCAACACAAGGTTAAAATATATAGAGGAATACTTCATGAAAGCAAAATGTATAATGATTTTTAAAATTAGTAAATAATCCATCACCAAATTGATAAAGGACCTTGGTGATGTTAGCTTATCTTACTCTCCGCACGTAGAACAAATCTGAATATTCAAACATTGTTTATACCTCCCAGAACGACCCAACACCAACTAAACTATACTGCTTTTCAGTTCGTCATCACTGTCTATCTCAAAATGTTATGGTGGTCAGTTTGAAACGTTTCTGATTCAGCACATCTTAAGTCCGTTCCACTTAGAATTTCGGTTGTCTTTAGTCTATGGTAGCGCCTCTAGTAGTCGCATTTAGAATATTTAAACAGACTGAAGAAGTCAGTCTTCTACTATCAGCATGTTGGAATGAAACGATTGCTCTATCCCTTCGATCTGAGTCACCGAGTGATGTTTCACCACTAGCAAAGGGTGTCCCACATCAAATTGCATCACGGAAAAAACGCTGTAGAAAATTACCCATTGGGTATTTTCTCTTGCAAATTTGGGTAGAAATAGCTTAGAGTGTTTTTCTGTTGTTGTATTTTTATCGCTGTCAGTTTCTCGAAAATTGGAAAAAATGGTGTCACCCGAAAAGCAACATCGCGAATTGATTTTGCGCAAGCCTCCTGGAAAGTCCACAACTCTCTCATCGGGACATCAGAAAACAACTCGGAATCTCTGGTCAACGGTAAGTCGTGTGATTAAACATTCCTACGAAACTCTGAGCATCGAACGGAAGGATAAATGCGGTCAGAATGGATCCCAATCCCAGAATGAAATCCCAATGCTTCGATCGGAGATGTGGTAAAAAAGTTGAATCTATACAAGTCTTTCGTTCAGAGAGCCAAGGACCGGGAGGGACTGCCTACGTACAAAGTGCAGAAGGCTCCAAATCGTAACGAACGGCAAAATACGATGGGAAAGTCACGAGCCTGGAAACTGTACATCCAGATGCTGACGAAGCCTCATTGTCTCATCATGGATGATGAGACTAACGTCAAGGTGGATTTTCGGCAGCTTCCGGATCTACTGTTCTTCACCGCCCAGCACAAGTTTGCAGAAACTTCCAAAAATGAAGCAACACGAGAGCCCTATGATCTTCTGGCCGGATCTCGCTTCGTGCCACTATTCAAATAGTTGTTGACGAGTGGTACGAAGTCAACGGGGTCACTTTCGTACGCACTATGGAACTAAGGCCCTCAATGAGTAGAGTTAAGCGTGAGCGCACCGTTATGGTATTGAATTTGTATGAAAAAAGATTTGCCAAAGGTTATATTTCATTGTCTGAAAGTTTCAAAAGGATCGGTCAACTAGGAAATTTTCTACAGCGTTTTTTTCCGTGATGCAATTTGAAGGACACCCTTTACTTTGAACTAGTTGCATTACTTCTGCCTTTCCTTTCTCGCCTTCCCTTTCGCCTTTCTCAATCGGGGTTGACACATACAAACAGAAATATGGAAACTGCTCAAGATGCCTTCACTAGGTTTCACATTAATTAGTATTTCTAGTGACATGTTCCATTTTCCAAGTGATCCCACGGCTTACTTCATCAGGTTAGCAAGGTTTGTGTTGGAAAGGAGATATTCGAGTCAAAGTCGATTTACAAAGCTGACCATCCACAGGACATTAATTAGACCGGTAGTCCGCTACGGCTGCAGTACATGGACATTAATCGTGGAGGACCAATGCGTGGTGATGCCTTTGGACGGAAGGTGCTGCGTACGATCTAGGGTGGAGTGCAGATGGAAGACGTAACGTGTAGACGGCGTGCCTTAAGAATGTTGCACGACGACCTAGTTAAAATAAACCGACGGGCACAAGAAGAAGAGGCGTACAACGAGCAAGGTGGACCGATCAAGTAGAAGGCGACTTTTGGACCCTGCGAAGCTGGCAAAGTTCAGCCATGGACTGAGTACAATGGAGACAACTTCTGTATACAACAGAGGCCACCCTGGCCTTGGTCTGATTGGTAAGTACATTCGAGTATAAACTGGAAACGGATTTTTTCAATCCTAGAGGGTTTGAGCTGTTTAGTGGAATACCTGTAACTAGAAATTAGAAGAGAAATTAGTAACTTCCATTTAATTCCAACTACCTTTGCTTATCTTCGACAGATACGCGTATTTCGTCTACAATGTGCAGACTTCTTCAGTGTCTCGTACTAATAACTCGACGGATTTTTTCAGGTGTATTGCGAATGAAAAAGGTGACAGACAGCCTAAGAGTTTCGTTCACCCAACAAACAGCGCAAACTAAGGACTGCATCGTTAGTTATGAGTACACCTTTGAGGTTTACTTCAAGCGGAACAATTCGAGGTCTTACGAAAGAAAAGCGAAAATCGATTATGACCAAGTACTGCACTGAAAAGGAATTGTCGCTAAGAAAATTAGCAAAAGAAGAAGGTGTTAGTGTCTGTGCGGTCCAAAATGCGATCAATCGGTTTGTTCTGCATAACACATTGAAGGACTTACCCGGCCGTGGTAGAAAAACAGGTGCGTCAAATCCAAATTTGGACAAACAAATTTGCAAAGTTTTTGAAGGAAAAAAGGAGGAATCCATCAGAGATTGCGCAAAAAAGTGTGGAACGACGATTGGAATGGTCTAACGCGCAAAGGAGCGAAATTCCCTGAAGACGTACCGGAAACAAAAATGTCCGAAACGCAGCCAAATTCAGGCGGATTCCGTGAAAACTCGGGCTCGGAAGCTGTACGACGACGTTTTGAGCAAAAATGACATGTGCATTATCATGGATGACGAGACGTACGTCAAATTGGACTACAGGGCACTTTCAGGGGCACAGTTTTACACCGTGAAGCGTGGAACGGATGTCCCAAATTCGGAGAAATCGATTTTTTGCGAAAAAATTGGAAAAGAGGTGTTGGTTTGACAAGCAATTTGCCAGTGCGGTACCTTTTTCACAACCGCAAACATGCACGCCGAAATGTACCGGAAGGAATGCCTGCAGAAACGAATTCTGCCACTAATCCGAAAACACAAAGGTTCGACACTGTTTTGGCCTGATTTGGCATCCTGCCACTATGCGCGTGCCACCTTGGACTGGTATGAAGAGAACAATATCCAATTTGTGGAAAAGGCGATGAATCCTCCAAATTGTCCGCAAATAAGGCCCATTGAGAAATTCTGGGCTTTGATGAAAGGAAGCTGGCGAGAAGATGGCTAGAGCTGGCCAGATCTACGAAAAATTAAATGAATACTGATGGAATGGGCTTTTTTAATGGTCAATAAACAATGTAAATCAGTCCTTATTATTGTTTTTGTTATTGAACCTAGGTTGGAACCAATTCGATCCTGTGATATCCGAACTGATTGTCAGTGTGAACCTCCGATATATGGGAAAAACATACACACTGACGTTCAACAACAGCCGACCCAATTTAGAAACCCGATCC
Source organism: Aedes japonicus (assembly GCA_034211315.2). NCBI lineage: Eukaryota > Metazoa > Arthropoda > Insecta > Diptera > Culicidae > Aedes > Aedes japonicus. The sequence continues at coordinate 5,792 of JASCZW010013754.1, read as the reverse complement.
GGTTTGAAACTGGGTCAAAAACGAATTCGCTAGAAGTCTCCTGTAAGTACCGCATGAAGACGTTGCTTGAATGGGAGGAAGTTTGGGATGTTGTTGACAAGCCGAAGCCGGAACAGATGGACATGCAAAGTGTGTGAAAGCGCGCACAACGATTGCGTTATTTGTTGAAGATAGCCAGTTACGGTTTGTTTAGAAAGCTGGAACGGCGCGGGAGATGTGGCAATATCTAAAAGTCTACCAAGAAATAGCGACGATCGAGAACCAGGCGATGCTACTCTAGCAGCTGCGTTTATTGAATCTGCCGGAAGGTAGTATCGTAGAAAAATACATCGATAAGATCGAAGGCTTATTGGAGCGGCGTGATAATGCGAGCTACTGCGTAGTTTGCCACCGTCATTAATCAGTTTCGTTACCTCGCTGAAAAAGCGATTGCAGGTAGACCTGACGAAAAATCCTGCTAGTATCTCGTTTTCCGGGATGAATGCCAGAAGCATGGGGCAGTGATTCAAAGCAGGAGACAGTGCTGCGTAGAGATGTCAAATCGAAAACCGGAAAGATGTGAGTGTTATGTCATCAGACGGGGCATTTTCACCGCAAGTTTCCGGAAGCGAAGAAAGTAACTTCGGAGCATCAAATAAAGCAGGTAGAAGTGGATTCACGAAACAGTCGGGAGCGAAGGAAAGTGCTATTTGTGGGGAGGTGTGTATAGTAGCAGGAGATGTTACCAACGACCTCGGATTCCTGGCCGAGTTCAATGCGACTCTGGAGTACTGTTTGGTGTGAACGACGAAAATAAGCGTATTTCGATTAAGTTGGACTATATTTTGTTCTTTCAAGCATTACCTTATTGGCGCTCTTAAACCACCATTGGACCATGAACACATTTCCGAGGTTCTGGAATCACAGGTTAGGCATCCCTATTAGGAAAATCTGGCAAAACGGGTCAATCACCAGAGGATTATCGATCCATTTGCCTAGCTTGTTGTGGTTCAAAGATAAAGGAGCGAATGGTCAATTATCGCTAAATCAGTTACCTCAGTTCTAATCGTCTTCTCGACAATCGGCAAGACGCCTTCCGACGAGGTATCGGAACAAACGCATACCTTGGCACCCATGGTCGAGTACTGGATGATGCTATGAAAAGTGGGAATCATGGTGAAATCGCTTTCCTCGACCTAGCCAAGACTTACAGCTGGGCGTGGATGCCCGGTTTACATGAACAACTCATCGATTGGGGTCTAAAAGGTCATATTATGTATTTCCTGAAAGGGTTTCTTCGAAACCGCACAGTCCAGGTTACCATTAACAACTACCGCTCTGGCATATTCAGCATAGAAACAGATGTACTACATGGCTCGGTGATTGCAGTTACTCCTTTTCTGGTCCATGTGAACAGCCTTTTTCTCAACCTACCCGCCGGAATTTTTATTTTTGTATACTGCAGATGGATCGTGATAACGGTAGTGAGAGATTACTCTATTAGCCTGCAAGAAACTATCCAAGCGATCAAATATGTCTATTCGTGGGCCACCTTCACTGGATTCGAACTATCTGCAGCAAAAAGTTCTTTCATGCACTTTTTGTAAACTCCATCACCGATTGTCATTAATTTTCTAGCTTGTGCATGTGGTAGGAAGATGAAATTGAAATTATTTAGCATAAATTAACTCTTCATATTGAAGTAGAACAAAATTATAATATTATTATTTCTACTTTGATGTATTGCTTATATTTTCAAGCATACATATTAGCTAAACAAAAAACAAATTCGTACTGTGCTTATAATTAATGACATAAGTAACAGGAGAGAAATCTCATATACATTACTCTCTCCAGTGAAAATTGTATGAGTGTTCGTGAGAAGTGTTCGTGCAACACATGGCGAATGTTGCGGAGAGGCAACCGACTCCAGTGCTGAACATTCGAAGGACACGTACTTGACTCTTGACGGTCACGACACCGCATTCGATTACATCTCCTTCGTACCATTTCTGGAAGTCTTCTTTATTGTGCGTTTGAAGCTTATTGCTGACGCAATTAGCTTATAGCTCGTTCTCAACTTGAGTGTTCTAAATGCACTTCCACAGTGATTCATTAAGAGCTTTCGAAGTCAGGTACTATCCCAAGTAGCACACTACGATCATCAGTAGTTGTAGTAACTTGATTATGACTTAGCAAGTCATATTTATGTTATCTCAACTAAATGGCAACAAGTGTGCTACTAGGGATTTTTGCAATAGGATGATTGTGTGGCAAGTAAAATCACACCCTATGCCCAGGGAGTTCAGAAATGATGTTGCTTTGTAGTCGCGGCTTTTACTGACTGATCTAAGGGATTCGCTATTATAAATTCTCGTGTCACGTACGGGATCGAGGTAACCTCTGTACTTCACATGCCATTCCGCCATCCGATCAACGTTGCCGCATGCTTTGAAGCTGGCGTCCTACTTTCTCATTATCACATACTCGCCACCATTTGCAAACGAAGCATTTGGTTTCTCGATAAGACAGTCGGTTCTGATAGAGGAATGGTGCTAGTTGGAGGAGACGCCTCCTCTCTACATTTGCCAACCAGGAGTTCCCTAGGCGACTAGGATCTATTGGTCTGGGACCAGGAGTTGGAACCGGCCAAACGTTCGATTCGACTATACGTTATAGTAGGCACTGCATCCGATATACTGACGGCTCAGCCCGGCAAGACAGTAGGAATCGGCATCTCTGGGTGAGCACTCTGCCACTATTGCACTGCCTTCCTTCCCAGTACTCTATATTATCCGCCGAAGTAGTTGCCGTTCTAATTGCCTGCACTTCTCCCTTCGAATCAACCGCTGATAATATTCACTGATTCTGTGAATCTTCGATTCGCCCCTCCCCGGAACGACCATTGCATGGATCTACGGCCATTGTGGGATTCCGTGAAATATTTATGCCGACTGCCTGGCTGCTGTTGTTGAGACAAGAAAGCCTATACACCGGACAATACCCGGATATGATTTTTAAATAAATGGATCACTAACAGTAATGGATTGCATCTAGGGAAAATCAAAGGTGCTACACTTCTGTGAGAGGATTCTCCTGAAAAAGGGAATCACAGAAGGTTATTCTACGTCTCGATCAGGACACAGCTGTCAAGAGATTTTGATTGATTTTCAAGGACTTTGTTGAAGAAAATCCGAACAAAATCAAAGAATTTACACCTCAAAGTATGTGTGCAATTCAACACACAGTATTGTCAAATGCAAGTAAAGTGAAAGTTAGGTTGAAAATTGTGATGGAACGGAGGAAAACCCAGGTAACCAGTAAGCATTAGTATATGCAGTAAATCAACCCCTGATGCTGCATTTCCAGATACTACAAGCATTATATTAGCATTGTATCAGCATCTTGAATAATATATGTTGTAAAGTTGCAATTCAAATGCTATTTAAATGCTTGAAGCCTGTAACTACGCATTTCGAATGCAAAATAGCATTAATGAAGCATTATTATAGCATTGCAGTTATGCAGCCGTATATTGGGCCAAATGCGGCATTTATGCTTCGGCATTTAAGGTGACTTTATTGCTTGATAGGCTGCCGTAAAGACGCTTTGGAACTGCTTATCTTACCTGGGTTACCTGGGAACTGATACTTTGCACAAGCAAAGTTTATGGTGATAAAAAGCAGTAAACGGCAGATAATGGAGGCTAGCCATACGGCACAAGGTCGTTGCATAATGTCATTTGGCATAAATGTTGGATAATCAATGATCATTTGGCATAAAGGCCGTTTTGCATAATGACCATTTGGCATAAAACAAAAAAAAAATTAAAAATATTATGGTCATTTTGCAAAAACACCATTTGGCATAAATATCGGAAAATGAAAGCTGCTTCAGGTTCAGTGGGCATAATTATAATTTGGCATAACTTAGACATTCAAAATTCAATTGGTATAAAGGTCTTTTGGCATTGGCACCGAACAGTTTGAGAAAGATTATTTGAATTAAAATTCTGTTAATTAAAGTTTCACCAGAAAGAAAATTTTAAATAACAGTTTAATTAATAAAGAAGAGAGATTACAATACTTTCCATATTGGTCTATTTGTGGAACTGTCAGTCGGTTCGAATGAATTATGTCAAATCTAACTAAGCAATACATAATTTTAGTCAATCCAAAAATTCACTGTACAACATCAGAGAAGAAAACATTTGATTTTCAAATTTCTATTCTAACACTGAAACCTATGAATGCCATATTCTGAAGAACAGCTGATTTAAAAAGAAGGGAATATTGCAATGGATTAAAACCTATGCCAATGACATAATGCCAAATGACCACTTGGATGCTATATTATATTAAGAGTGTTATGCCAAATGACCGCTTAGCTCATGGTATTGTTATACCAAATGACTTTATGCTAAATGACCTCATGCCAATCGACATGACATTATGTCTAATGTTCGTGAATGTACACGTTGAAATGAACGATCTAGCAAATGAATATGCGTGCGGTAAATACAGCGTTAGATGCAAGGAACAGGATTGAAGCTGCAACAAACGTGTCAACGTACTGCAGCAGGTATCAAAACAAGCGGAAAAGGCTACTGAGCCAAAGTGAGGAGCGATGGTGGATTCTCCGAGGTCTTCCACAGAAGAAGCTTGAAGAGGAGCAACTTGCCAAGGAAAAGGTATTAGAAGAGGCAATGGACCTGCGTGCGGTGAAGCGGCTGGAAATGGAGAGAGCGCTGCAAGAGCAACGTCGACAAAGTGATAAAGCATTCAGCGAGAAACAACTGCGACAGGAACGGGAACTGGAAGAGTACCAGCTGCAGGAAGAGCGCGAAAATGCTGGGGCAAGAGTTGGCAGAGGAAACATCGTTCCAAGACCGACACAAGAAGATGTAGGATGAATTTTTGGATGCGAGTGCGGTCGCTGAATCGGTTGCTGATCAGGAAGGCATACTCAGCGATCCTTCTTCGGAAGAAGGCAGAGAAGAAAATTTCGTTTGAGAAAAGGGTGAAGTTCTGGCTGGCAAGAATTCGCCGCCAGCCCAAGCGAAGCAGAATAAGCAGGTTGCAGGTTTGTCGAGGCAGTCGGCGTAGAACGTCCCAGTTCAAGAATGGTAAACGGGAAAAAGTTTGACGCCCCTGAGGGTATTCACTGATTTCACGAATGACATCATGTTCGATGTGTCAGAAGTTGCCGAGTTCTCTACTCTTGGTTCTAGTGAAGCGTCGTTTTCCGAGACAGTTAAGCCGAATAAAAAGGAGTTCATTGATATGCATGGTTCTGGCAACGGCAACGGTTTGTGATTCTGCAGGTGCCTGCATACAGTGCAGGGTTGCCAAGAATCGCCATCGATGTCCTCGGATTGCTACCAGTTCATATACTAACCCTCTTCTGCTTCGTGGCCAATACTATCTGTGCTGCTAATTTGTTGCGAAGCTGCTCGGCGTACACGCTATTTCTAAACAACTCAAAATTACAGTACGACTGACACAAATCTCGTCGGAGTATGGCTACTACACAAAGTGAGTAAAAGATAGTTCGTAGTGCTAAGATGACAAACAGTCAAAATCGCTGCTTAAATCCGATCGATGTTTACTAATAATTGTTTCAACGTGTTACTCCTAACCATCTTACTCACTTTTGAGTCGATCGTACTCAAATTTGGGTTGTCGGTAACCATGGTGTGTAGATAGAACATTGAAAGCTAGTAGTTTCTTTCGTTGCATCGATGTTGTCTATTGCTGCTGGTTATTTTGATACCATGGTTTAGAATACCGTTTCTTTCAGAAATTTAACAAGCT
>JASCZW010013753.1:0-24678 GCA_034211315.2 Aedes japonicus | reverse complement strand
TAGTATATTTTATGGAAACCCCATCATGAATGGGATTTGGGATGTTTGGTAAAAGTGTGTGTGTGTTTGCTTCGAAATACTGCTAAACAAAAAGCCCTACACTCAATTTTAAACTATTTATATTTAATTTCACTGCCTGCCATATTCAGAAGCAAAAATCCTCTAAATCATCAGAATAAAGAGTGGAAATTTTTATTATGAACATAAAAGGACCACCCAAGTCACCACCCAAATCAAAAGATAGATCTTATTTTTTTAATTAAATCTCCCGAATACATCATCTTATCTAAAGTGATTGGTTCTCGAGTTATCGATTTTTTCGCAAAATTTGTCCATTCGTACCATAGTGCTTTGGTTGTAGCAGAAATTGTTGTTCACTACTGGGATCCTATGGTTTTGAGAAGATATTTCTAATTTCAAAACATTATAGTTTCAGAAATGTTAATTCGACTTCAGAGAAGTTTCAGGGCATATTCGAATATGTTTCAAAGCAACTTCTGAAAAGCTATGAAGAAACATCACAGAAGTTCAAATGCATACTCACAACTTTATGGAAGCCTTATAGTAACTTAAAAAGAGTTCAGAAAATATATAACAGAAGTTCCAATGCATCATCCAAAGAGTTCTCAAACAACTTCTGAAAAAAATCCATAGCATGATCAGAGTAGTTTCCAGGCAACTTCAGCATAGTTAGTTCGACTTCAAGGATTTTTCAAGGCAAATTCGGAAAAGTACCTTCAGAAAAACTTTGAAAATATATCACACCAGTTCCAATGCATGTTTGAAAAAGTTCCAAAAAAACTTCTTTTTAAAAACTTTTTTTTTCTGTGTAGAGGAGTTTCAAGGCAAATTCGGAAATGTTTCAAAGCAACTTAAGAGAAGCTAAATAGCACCTTCAGAAAATCTCTGAATAAACATCGCAGAAGTTCCAATGCATCTCCACAAAAGTTCCCAAACAAATGCAAATAATTTGCATAGCGTGATCCAGGCGAGTGGTTTCCAGGCAACTTAAGAAAAGTTAATTTGAACTCGAGACGTTTCTTGGCTACCTAAGTTAGTTTTTAACGTAACTTCTGAGCATTATCAACTTAACAGAGGCTCTAAAATATCTTAGGCGAAGTTCTCAGGCAATTCTAGAGTTTTTTTTTTGACTTTTTTAAAAGAAATTTTCATATTACGGTAAATCAAAGAAAGTTATTTGTATGATGGTATTTTGTCACTTAGCTAATAGATGGGACAGACGAGGTAAAACAGCCGATTAGTGCTAACTGTAGTTTTAAAAGTTTCATGACATCGAAAACTACCTCCTGGACCTAATTAATGAAACTGTAAACTGGGCACGTGCCACAAGTTGCAAAAGAATTTCTATTAAGTTCCATTCAAAAAGTCACTAGAATGATGAAAGCAGAAGCGTTTCGCCCCTTTAACATGTAACCCGCTTTAAGGAAGAAAAATAATTTGTGGTAATAGGTCGGTTATTACCGGATTACTAGTACTAGTAGTAGTTATTTGATTGCGCCAGAACGATCGAGCTATCGTGAAGGTCATCCTTGTGAAACAGCGGTAAGTGGTGGCAACATGGAAAGATAACGTAAAGCGTAAGTTTACGATTTGAACTGTTTGTTTTTTTTTGGATCTGAATCACACTTCTAAACGATTTATGAGCCCTTGTTACTAAACAAAGGGCTTTGGACTAAATGGTATATAGATGATTAAAAGCGGTTTGTTGAAAACACTCAATAAACAGCTTGTATCGATTCCGTTTTTCCCTGTGAAAAAAGCCTTGAGCGTATGACAAGTGAGTGTATTAGGTAATTCTTTTACCCATGTATATACATTAATGACATGCAACGAGTTTCGATTCCATAAGTAGGCTCAATCGGACATGGCTTAAAGGTGTATCAAAAAACTCTCAAAAAAGTTCTAAGAGAAAACAAGGATTTAAAAAAATTAATTAAATCAGATCTTCTAGTTTGATTGTATTGTCAATTTTTCCTCTGGCCTCCGTTGAGAAAAATTATCATGGGTAAAATTTGTCAAAGATTTGATTGATTCGAGGCATCTCTCAACCATGTCTAATTGAGCTCAAATTTTTCATGGCTCATAATTTGTAGTAATGAAACTTGTGAGCATTGTCATTTTTGAAATTAAAAATATCATTTTCATCGTCCTACTGAGCAGGTCGGTAGGGCGCTCTAATAAAATCTTAAAACTAACTTAACTCAATTCGCAACACACGCTAGCTCTCATGTCGGAACAAAACTCTCACCTAGAATTTGAGTGATTGTTTTCAGCAAACCACCAAAGAGACAAAGATCACCATAGGAGGCCTTGAAATTTCCATCTTCCGACCGATTCCAATTACGCAGTGAATGAAGCTTCACAATCAATCTTTCTCGCCAACCATCATTAATAGTCCGGCACACGCAACGAAATCATTATTTGATGACACTGGGCGAGCTAAATCGTCCTGCCATCATTCTGGCCGTTATTGCCGTGGCTGTTTCCTAACCTCACCACTTCATTATTCCCAACCCTCGCAGCTACCGACTTAATGGAGCACCCAAACATTTTCTACACGGCATCTTCCCGTTCCTGTAGTTTTATTTTTATTTCCATGTTTTTTTTATATTCCCATTCAGCTGGCACTTGTTGCCCTGCATTATTGACGTCACTGGCATTAATTTTTCTGCCCGCTGTCTGCCACTTTCCGTTTCCGGTCGTTGAGCGGCGAGTGAACAAGCAGGCGAGGACTCTGACCGATTATTATCATAGTTCCGGAGCCAGTCAGCCATCGGGGGGTGAACTAGAGAGGGTGGTGAGGGGGTGTAAGGTAGTTAGTCGCGCAATCAACAATCCAACAACAAAGACGAAGGTGGTGAGTTCGAGGCTTGACTCTGCTCGGAAACTGGTAATTTGAATGATCTGAATAAATTGTACGTCGGGCTTCGGCTGCCTGTCGTCGGAGTTCGGAGAGGTCTGGAAGGTCGGAGGAATGCGCCGGGCAGTGCAGTTGATGAACTAACCAACCAGTCAGTGGCAAGGACGACGAGGACGGAAGTGTGCAATTAGGGTGAAATGAGGTGCCAGGAAATTGAGTTATCGCCCTAATGATGGCAAGAGCAGTGGCAGCACGTGAACTCATAATTGGCTGGATTGGAGAGTGAAAGAGAGAGAGAAAAAAGGGTTCAAACCAACCAACCGGTTGGTGTGTGGATTTTTTATTCGGTCCTTAATGGAGCATATCGAACGACGACGTAGGTACCTCTTCATAATTGGAACATTGGGAATTGATCCGATGGCAACGGTTTCAATAGATTTTCGGAAAAATTGAAAAAATTACCCCACAACAGGACGCGAGGAGTGCGAGGATTTCCATTTGGATTTTTCGTGCCTGGACAAAGGGTCCACTTAATAAACTTCCCGTTTTTTTTTTGTTTTGTTCGTTGCTCCAAAGGCTTTATTTGTTCGAGCTCATCCTCTTGTGTTGTTTATTGTTGTGTGTTCGGTTCGACCTTTTTTTGCCGTTCATTTTCTTCGAATTTCAGACAAACAGCACCGGGAAAAATCCGCTTCCATTTCTCAGACTGGGCAGATCCTTTGATTCCTTTTGAAAAAAAAATAAAATACAAAGGCGATCTAATGTACGGGTGAACGGGAGGGAAAGAAAACAACAGTTAAGACGAAAAAGGTCGACACAAAGCCGTGCGGAATAGTGAGCGAAAGTGGGGTCAATATTGACAGGCAATGCGAAGTCTACAAAGGTTGGCCTTTCGGGAAAACAAGAACATGAACCCCGGGACGGCAAAGATGGCAAACGATGGGCGGCGAATGCATCAACGGAACTGTGGGGGCGGGTACCGGGAGGGGTGGGGAAGCTTATATTGCCATACAGAAGACAAGTGGAAGAAGCTTAAGCTACTTCCTTGTATAGTTATACAACCTGACGTGCATTTTAAAGGGTGTCCACGATGAAATTGCCACACACAAAATTGATTCGCAAAATTCGAGTTTTCATCCGATTGCCATCAAATTTTCAGGGATTGAGAAATAACTATTAAACTTCATTTTACCATTTTACTCGTATTTTATTTACAGTCCATACGCAAATGCCCGCACCTTGGCCTTAACTCCTGGCCATAAGATTCTGCAACAACCCATGAATCAACCGTTTTTGCATGTAAACCCATACTTTCTTCAGTTCCTCGACTGTCTTCACTACCTTAGGTCGTTTAAGAAGGTGCTGCTTCATAATCGCCCAGTACTTCTCGATGGGGCGGAGCTCCGGAGTGTTGGGAGGGTTGAACATTTTCGGCACGAAATTGACCTTATTGTCCGCATACCACTTCAGCACGTCCTTGAGTAGTGGCACGAGGCCAAATCCGGCCAGAAGATTGTTGGGACGTTGTGGGCCTTCAGGAGAGTGAAGCAGCCGCTTCTGAAGGCACTCTTTTATGTACACCTGTCCGTTCATCGTGTCCTGGTCACGAAAGGTGCACTCCGCTTCCCGCACGTGCAGATGGCTTGCCAAACCAGGAATTTCTTCGCAAATTTGACATCTTCTGAGTGCGGACATGCTCCGGAACGCTGAACTTATCCTTGGCCGTGAAAAACAGGTTGCCGGGGATCTGTTTGAAGTCGGTCTCTCGCATATGTTTCCGTCGTCCATGATGCAGCATTCAACTTTCGTCGTTATTGCAGCTGAGGCACAGAGAACAGACATATGATGTCCATATGACCTCCTTCTTGAAAACGTAAAAGTTTAAACGAAAGAAAGAAACACTAACGCCATCTTTGTCGACTGCCCAAGTTATGTTGAATCATGCTTGCCAGTGATTTTTTTACTTATCTACGCAACACAACGTTTGGAAACGCTGCTTGTCAAAATTCAAAACAAAACAATCGGTATCTGAAACAAACATAACAAATGTTTGTTCGGGTGAAAAAGTACGTATTCCAGCGCTCGGGATTCATAGGCCGATGAATTCATGCAAGCGGTCGAACAAATCGATAAGACGACGAAAGTTGTTGGATATAACGAAAAGGCAACTGGGGTTATATCTTGAGAGTGTGTTGGTACGCTGATCTCGTTTGGAGTTTCAGAATGCCGCCTAGCGAGCTCAATCGGGGACGGCCGCTGAATCGCTGCCATTCTTATGTTCTGCAAGTTCTCTTCGACAAACTCTATGCATTCCGTCCTCCGAGTAGTCACATGACATTCTGCTAGAAGAAAATACAACATGTTCATACAAAAAGCTTCTAATACTTTTTGGTATAGTTCTATGCAGTATGGTATAGTGATTTCATTCGAAAGGCACTGCATTTGGCAACTGACTTACATGTGAATTTCCAGACTCTGTTAGATTTTAGACTAAGATGTTACGGTTGCATTACCACTTTTCTTCCTGATGGTTCCTTGAAGCATTTAGAGGAAAGTGAACGAAACGAATACATGTGTTCTTGAATATTTGTGGTCCTGCTGCAGCAAACAGTTGGGTAGCTACAGAAGAGCAACACCTAGGCATGGAACCTGCGTTATAAAACATACTTTCATATGTATTCATAATTTCAAAGGTGAAGAAAAACTTACTATTCATTATCACAACTGATAAAAGGAAATATTGTATCCTTATTGATTACTGCACCGATAAAATTGCGACCCATATCCGATTCAATAAACTTCAATGTATATGGGCAGCCGGTATTAGAAGCTAGTGCAGAGAAAAATAAGGAAACTTTTCATGAATCCTAGAGGGTTTGAGCTGTTTAGTGGAATACTTGTAACTAGAAATTAGAAGAAGAATTAGTATCTTCCATTTAATTCCAACTACCTTTGCTTATCTTCGACGCTTATCTATTAGTACGGGCAGTCGAGTTATTAGTACGAGACACTGAAGAAGTCTGCACATTGTAGACGAAATACGCGTATCTGTCGAAGATAAGCAAAGGTAGTTGGAATTAAATGGAAGATACTAATTCTTCTTCTAAAACTTTTCATGTTATATGCTAGACTTTTTATTGATAAATAATAACATGACAGTTTTTGCACAACTGCAGCGCCGCCTACCAGGAGCATAACGACATACATTTGAAATGTCGGTTTAAAGTTTTACACAAGTATCAGACCAAAGATAAACGTCTGTTCTCTGTGGTTGAGGTACAACTTCCTGGCACGTGGTTTGGCGGACTTGTTCTGCTTCTCGTCGCGATTAGGGGCCTTTTTGTACCTTGAACGTTCGAAGCCCAGCCTTAGTTTTGGCCTTCTGGACAAAACTTCGGCTTAGGTGCAGCTTCTTAGCTACATCCCGAACGGAGGCGTTCGGATTTCGGTTGAAGGCCCCAACTACGCGGTTGTGATTTTTGGTGTTGTACGGAATACTTTTTCCTTCACTTCTGGGCCATCGATCGGTGATCAACCGTTCCTCGAACCGCTTAATCACTCGCGACACCGTGGAATTCACGATTCCCAACGTTTTAGCGATGGAACGATGCGAGAGATCCTTGTTCTCGTGATGAATGCGCAAGATTTTATCACGCACGAGCTGTTCTTTCGACTCCATTTCCGCGAGTTTTGATCACAGGACTTTAAAACTTGCAGGATGTAAATAATGCACTATGAACTAAATCCACCCTAATTTTCATTAAATTCTACCCAACGGTTAAAAAGTTAGAGCAATTTCATAGTGTGGCAACTTCATTGTGGACACCCTTTAAGAACATTGACATAGTTTTAAATTCTAAGCACATTTTTTTTTGCACAATCTTTTTTGATTGTGTTACATGATTTTTTTTATTGAATAGAAGATAAACTACTGATCCAAAGACTGCCGTAATTTTTTTTTTGTTTTCCTGCGGTTTCTTGCTTATGTGCGTGACTTATGATAGGTATTATACTACTTCTATGTGAATTCTTCACTCCAAAATTGTTTCAGTAAAAACCTTCGGGAGTGAGTTGGTTCTCCTAACTGTTGCAGAACTTTTGAAGGCCTTTGGAACTGCAGGTCCTCCAGATGATGCAAATTGAGCAACAACTCATAAGAATAGGCATGTCAGCAGAACCGGCGCTTTTCACACTCCTCTGGTTTCCTTTCTCTTAAAGATTGTACTCGAAAAAAATGCAACAGACAAAAGTGATCACCAAAAATTCATTTTAAGTCGAGAATTTTTTAATCTCTCAGGGAATAAATAAACACATATTAGCTATTGTTTTGCAACCATCAACCATCAACCATCATTCTGCCTGCACCGCTATCCATCAAATCCTGTAAAATACTAGTGCCATCTTTCTATTGAATTACAACTATCTTTCTATATAGTTAGCCACTATATTATTGAAAACTGCGTTTATAGGTTTTCTACTGATCACTTTATTGAAATTAATCGTCCAAGGTGATTTAAAGACTACACATTGATGTAGCGATATTTCTAATAATATGATTTAACTAAAGTACTAACTATCAAATCTGGTTGCACTGGCCATGCTCCATGGTTGTATAGGTAGAAGCTATACAATTGTTTTCTCGCAAGCTTTTCAACTAGCTTTGTGCTATAAAAGCTTCTGTACTTGTATCATAACATTGTATACAAGATTCCGTATAACAGTTAATTATTGCGTACGCTCAGCTAGCCCCTGAGCATAGAGTTGACATATTGAATGTCATATTGATCAATTGTGAATCGTATCAGTGTTTATCAACACTTTCTTCAAATCCTTGTCGTTTTTTGAAGATCTTCCCTGTTTTCCAGAGCTTGCCCTTCATAATCGCCCAGAATTTTTCTATTGGGCGAAATTCCTGTCGAGTTGGGAGGATTTGCCTCCTTCGCAACAAAAACAACATTGATGGCTCCGTAGCCCTCTATCACCGGTTTTGCGTAATGGTACGATGCCGGATCAGGCCAAAACAAAGTGTCACCGTCGTGGGACCGAAGGAAGGGCGTTGATAATGCCTGCCGTTACGTACGGCTTACATAATTTGTCGCACCCACAGATCGCCTGCCATACCAAGTACTTCTCGGCGTATTTGTCAACATTTTCTTCCGGAACTTCTCCAGACCATCCAGGCTGGGCTTTCAGACGAAAAAATCAGTGGGGTTGTGTATAACACTCGACCGGTTGACGTAGACTACGTTGAACCGTTTGATTAGTTTCTTTAGTTTCGTAGCGGAACATTGCAACGCAGGTACTGTTGGGCTAGCATAAGCAAGTGAATAATTATGTAAGAACATTCTATGATTCGTTCTTAAGGAGTGTATCGAAAATAAGCTATCCACAAACTTTCTTTCAAATTATGTTGAAAACCAATATTTTATTCATACAAAAAATTGATCCTTTATTGTACGAGGTTAAACTTGAACGAGGTTAATAATGAAGGCCGGATGAAATTTAAGTTATTCCTTCACCAATTTTCGAACTTTGGATCGAATGCTCTTCATCAAGTTCCGGACAAGTGTTGCATCGCATTTTTTGGACGCTTGAGCCCTCTTCACGATTGCCCAGTATCGTTCGATGGGTCGAAGTTGAGGGCAATTTGGTGGATTGATATTTTTCTCAACGAAATCTATACCCTTTTCCGCAAGCCAATTGAGAGTGGTTTTGGCATAGTGAGCCGGCGCTAAATCCGGCCAAAACAGTGGAGATTTACAGAATTTTCTTGATAACTTTGCTCAAACCCTTTGATCGCCCATCCATCAAATATTTCGTGAATCGATGTTAAGTAAGCCTTTTCGTAGGGCCTATATGTTGAAGCATATAAACCTAAAACCCAAACAAAATAGTCAAGTGGGTAGAAGATCCAGAGAATATGCAGGCCATTGTGAGCTATAGCTGAGTCCTGTTGGAAACAATATGGTGTATTCCCATACAGCGTTGAGCCACGAGGAAGCAGATGGTTCTTCAAAATCTGCTCGATGCAATAATATTCAGTATTGATTTTTACGTTAGGTTTCATGAAAAGAAGAGGAAGTTTTCATTTTCGTGAAACGGCGCCCAATGCCATGGATTTAGATACATTCTGATAGCGTTCTACAGGGAGTTTATCTATAGGAATATTTCAAGACTTTTGCCATACACACGATTATTTTGTTGATTATAACTGTCCCGAAGGAGGAAGAGCTTTCCATTCGAAAATAAAATCTTGCAGTCTCCGTGCCGAACCAAAATATTGCTGCTTATTTTGGGCCCCGTCTTGCTTTTGACGCTCCGTCAACCCGTGAACCCGTTGTTTCTTGTACGACTTGCATTCCAGATCATGTCTTAGGAGCCACACATTCGATCGTTTTCTTCATTCTGACAGTTTGTCGGGCACCTTATTTGAGTTGAATATTGATAGGTGTCTG
Organism: Aedes japonicus; assembly: GCA_034211315.2. Lineage (NCBI taxonomy): Eukaryota > Metazoa > Arthropoda > Insecta > Diptera > Culicidae > Aedes > Aedes japonicus. The sequence goes on along the minus strand of JASCZW010013753.1, from coordinate 15,342 downwards.
ATAGCCAGTATTCATGGTATGGCCCTGCTGGATTTTAAGTTCCTCTGGAAAAATGGCCATTTTCTTTTTTTGTCCCTAACCCTGGCTTGCGACACATCAAAGTTTATGATTTTTCAAAACTTCGTCTTCCGAGGACATTTTAAGGGTTTCTGACCATACTGGCCCCTTAGGGTGGCCCGGTGGGATTTTTTAATTTCCTCCGAGAAAATGGCGGTCATCATTATTTACCAAAACCTGGCTTGCAATATATTTTTCATCGTGATTTTGCAAAAATATGTCTTCGGAGGACATTCTGATGGTTCCTGACCATACTTGAAGAGGCCCTGTGGGATCCGAATTCCTCCAAAAAATTGGTCATATTCAAGTTTTTACCCAATCCTAGCTTGCGGCATACCAATCTTCATAATCTTGCAAAACTGTGTCTTCTGAGGACATATTTTGAATTTCTTACCTCACCTACCTTGAGGTAGCACTGCGAGATTTAGAGTTCGTCCGGAAAAGTAGCCATATTCAAATCTTTACCAAAGTATGGCTTATGACGTTTCAAAATTCATGAGTTTGTAAAACATGGTCATCGGATGACATTCTGAAGATTGCTGACTATATTGGCTATTTATAGTGACTTTCTGGTATTCAAGTTCCTTAGGAAAAGTGGCCATATTCATATCGTTACCAAATAGGAACTTTTGCTAAAAGACACCTGAGAAGAGATTTTTTTATGCATAACGAAATAATTGAGTAAATATGAAGTTTTGTTTGTTGATGTCTACTATTCCGCAATTCCTCCCAAAGTGGCCAGTATGGTCAAACACCGTCAGAATGTACTCCGAAGACAAAGTATTGGATAATCGTGAAGTTTGGTATGTCGCAAGCCAGGTTTTGAAAAATATTTGAATATTGCCACTTTTGCGGAAGAACTCTGATCTCACAGGGCCTACTTAAGTGGCCGGTATGGTCAGGAATCCTAAGTCTGTCCTCTAAAGACCTTTTTTTTTGCAAAATCATAAAGTTTGATTTGTCGCAAGTCAGGCTTTGGTAAAAAAATTGATTATGGCCACTTTCTCGGAGGAACTCAAAATCCAACAGGGCCACTTCATGTAGCCAGTATGATCAGACACTCTCGGAATGTCCTCCGAAGACAAAGTTTTGCAAAATTATGATGTTTGATCTGTCGCAAGTCAGATTCTGGAATAGATTTCAATATATGGCCACTTCTTCGGAGGAACTCGGATCTCAAAGGGCCTCCCTAAGTAGTCAGTATGGTCAGGAATCGTCCGAATGTCCTCTAAAGACCCTTTTTATTGCAAAATCATTAAGTTTGATCTGTCCTGCCACGACAATGTTTTTCAAAATTATGAAGTTTGATATGTCGCAAGCCAGGTTTTGAAAAAGTTTGGCATATGGCCACTTTTTCGGAGGAACTCCGATCCTGCAGGACCTCCCTAAGTGCCCAGTATGGTCAAAAATTCTCGAAATGTCTTCTGATGACCTAGTTTTGGTAAATCATAAAATTTGATAAGCCGCATGTCATGTTTAAAATCTAAACATATGTTGTCCACCATCCTTGCACAGGTACTTACCCCAGTACTCCCAGCTTGGAATTCGAAACTACGGACATTTTTTGAATAACTAGTACAGATCCACAAACGAGAACACTTTTTTGATCTATTGCAAAAAACCGCATCAAAATCCAATTACGAACGATGGAGTGTCATTAATTTTAAAATCGAATTTTTCTTTGTCAAAGGGGTTGGGGACGTACGTGTTAAAATAAGTTGAAAATACTGTTAAATGACAAAAACAGATTGTAAATTAAGATGTAGAATAGTTTATTTCACACTTCAATAAAGGGCGAACCCGAAATTATTGCGACACCGAAAATGTCATGCCAATTTTCTTATAATGTTTAGAATCAAACCAAAATTTTAGGTTAGTTTTATACATATATTTACGTCAAAAATCAAAAGAAAAGTTAATCGATGGAGCCTTGAGTGTAAAATTGAACGCATTTTCGCTTGATGCCCTCCATCAAAGTCTTTACAGTGTCATCCGGTACCAGTTTCTCAGTTTTTTTTCCCATTTTCTTAACATATCCTTCTCGTCTTTGACTGTCTTCTTGCTCTTCCGAAGTTCCCGCTTCATCATTGCCCAGTACTGCTCCACCGGGCGCAGCTCCGGACAGTTTGGCGGATTCATGTCCTTTGGAACAAAATGGACAGAATTGGCCTCATGGACACTTTTAGAATAGTGGCATGATGCCAAATCTGGCCAAAATAGCGGAGCTTCGTCGTGCTGCTGCAAGAACAGCAAAAGGCGCTTCTCGAGGCACTCAGATTTAAAGATCTCGCCATTTACTGTGCCCTTTGTCACGAAAGGCTCACTCCTCAGCCCGCAAGAGCAGATGGCCTGCCAAATGAGATTCTTTCTTCTTCTTAAATTTGTCGTCCACATAGAACTTGCTCTTGTCGGTGAAAAACTTCAACCCCGGAATTTGCTTAAAATCGGCTATTATATACGTTTCGTCGTCCATCACACAGCAGCCATATTTTTTCAGCATCTTCTCGTAGAGCTTCCGTGCCCGAGTTTTAGCCGTCGATTGTTGCCGCTCATCGCGGATTGGGAAGTTCTGTACCTTGTATGTATGTAGTCCAGCTCTCTTCTTTGCATTCTGGACGTAGCTCTGCGACATGCCGATCTTTTTAGCCAAATCACGGCTAGAGACGTTGGAATTTGCTTTAATCATCCGCCTCACCTTTCCCTCCGTCTTTTTGTTCTCCGGTCCCGGTTTTCTTCCAGCTCCTTTGCCGTGGTCCAACGTCAACCGCTCCTGGAACCGCTTCAACACTCTGGAGACGGTTGAATGGTGAATGTTCAACATTTTTCCCAACTGCCGGTGCGACAGGTCAGGAAATTCCAGGTGTTTGGAAAGAATTTGTTCTCTCGACTCGCGTTGGTTCACCTCCATTTTCGTTGAATCGAAAAACACGACTTCAAGTTTGACAGCATGTAAACAATACACATCAATGAGAAAGTGTGCAAAATTTGGTTGATTTTTACCCAATGGTAAAAAAGTTATGCCCTGTTGAATGTGTCGCAATAATTTCGTGTTCGCCCTTTTATAAAGCAAAAAGCGCAAAAAGTGAACATAAACATAAAATGGAAAAAAAATATGCTCATACAAAAAAAAAAATATCGCCAAGTGTGGGATGTGTAGTTTCTTTGCTAAGCCAACTCAGATTGTTGAAATGTAAACTCTGAGTATCTGTTATATGCTTCCGGTTGGCAGTGAAACCACAATCTTGTACAGCAAATTCATCGTAATGAGATAAAAGAACACGTTTGGCAAAACATGGTATGTTTTTAAGAACAATAATAAAGTATTAATCACATGCAGTAGTGAAAAAAGTATTTTTAACTCGACCGTTTGTCAGAGTGCTGTATAGAATACGAGAGTTATAAACCGCTCCAATCTTGACATGTTTTGCAGTACGTTTATAATACATTTTGGTACAAACAATTATAAATCATTCACGGTCACGGTCTAAGCTTTTGCAAATTTTATTTTAAAACGGAACAAACGGAATCGCTTATATATCTTCAGCGATAAGCTGTCAAAAAAATACACTCAAACAGGTATAATCAATTCCGCTGTTAAAATTACCCAGCTGAAATAAACCAAAACTGACAAAAGGTGAAACCTATTGTGAGACACACTGTAGAGAAGAGTCGCCACATTCCTAGCTCTCAGTTGGCAGGTCATCCAACCGATAAAGGAATGCTCATTTTGAAAACTTCTTAACTGGCCTAAAGAAGTAGAGTACAAATCTGTTATTAAAGCAAACCACCCTTGCGAAAAAAAGAAATGAAAATGCCAGCTCGATCGTAACAAGGCCATGGCGGACATAACTCTTGATTAGGAATTCATCTAAATCTTAATTAATCCCTCGTCCTGGAAGCTGAAACAACATTCTGTTCTCTTTCATCGTTGGCGCGGAATTTCCCCCCACTTCAAAAAATTCTTCCTCCGCGTGTTTTTCCCAGGCGTTATTTAAAATGCGAAAAAAAAAATTAAACGGGAAGCCTGATCTTCCCGGCTGCTGAAAGAGCTCATTAGACATCACGAGTGGACGGAGGAGGCGCATCATACTTTACTGCATCCTGACCAGACCGACCGTGCCAAGGCAATTAGCCACTGCTGGCTGCTGTTTGAGCTTTGCAGATGAAATAAAAAGGCAGGGCTGAAAAGATAATCGCGTAGATGGAATTCCCCACCTCGCCCTCCGTCGCCCTCATCCCCCGACGGTGGAAAAGGACGGAACATTTTATTTTGATGATTTTAGGAGTTGCCAGGCGCTGATTAAACCGACGGAGAACGTCGGACACACGAGATTAAAACCTACTACATTCTCCGCTCCACGTACAACACAGCTTCTAATGAGCAGGAAAGTGGACCCCCACGCGGTAATGATGCATCGGCTGGGAACCGGAAGCACTCACAAATGACCGGTCAACCGGACGGAGAGCAGCATGGAAAAACTAATGAGTGTAATCTTGTAGTAGAATTAAAATTTAATGGCTACTAATATTCAGGTTTATTTGCGTCGTCCTCGACGTCGTCGTGTGCCACAGCAAAGTGGACGTTTCACTCCAATGAAGTGGCAGGAAAGTGGTCACCACCGGCCACAGCAGCATTCAGTTGCAGTGTCCGGAACCTTGTTCAATTTGTACCGTCATAAATTTTATCGGTCTTTAGATGAAATTAAACGAGATTTTCACTCCCTCGGAAGATTGCACTTGCCTCTCTTCTGGTCATCGAAGGAAAGTGTCCCCATGAGAGGAGGTTAACTGATTGATGGAAGGACTATTATGCTCGATAGTTCACCTATTGAAGCGGACTCGGTTGGTGTCAAAATTCAAATTCCTCGCAAATGCAGCAACTTTGTTGCCAGATTAAAATTCATTCGAAAAAGATCCTCTGGCCTCCGGGCCTGGGACAAAGTTATCATCCACTGCGAACCGACTGATACCCGGCCAATGATGATGATTTTGAAGTTTCCATGGAATTGCCGCCTCTGGTTCCGAGCAACGAGGGTGCGGACTGGGTTGAAAATCCCTTTCATGACTTCAATCAGCAATAAATTCCAATTACAATCCCCCCCTCCATGCAAGGCCAAATCCGTCGCGTGGGCTGAAGGAGAGGATCATCATTTCCATCGTTTCCATCACCGACTGCAAGCGGGCTGGGCGCCGAGCAGAAGAGAGCAGAAGTTCAATAGCGCGTGCAACTCTTGAGGCTATCACTCATCCGCCATCATCCATCCGCGCGCAGTAGGCTGGGCTTTATTTTTATGACAGAGCCACCATTTTTCCCTCCATCAACTGCTCGGCCTCGGTTCGGATGCTCGTCGGTCGCCTAGGAGATTCCCTTGCTAATTACTTCCACTTGCGGGGTCGCATCCTAGATTGTTGTTGTTGCTGTTCGACGAGCCGGGATCCAATTGCAGTCGGAAGATGCTTGCTTCCGTGAAATTTGAAGAATAAAAATACGGTACAGTTTGTTTGCAGCAGTGAGTGCAATGTTGTAACGGAGCAATTATCAACGTTCCGACAGCTCTAAGCTGCTTTTGACCCGGCAAGAGGATGGAAAGTTTTAATTTGTATGTCGGGTTGCTGCCGAGTTGTTTTCGTCGGAATGCAACTTTGATGCTGTTCAGCAGGGGGAACCTTGACGCGTGTGTTGATGCGAGGGAAGCGTCAAGGACTGCACTTTGTTGCAATAATTGCATCGCTCGGCTGCGTCTTCTAGTGAGAGTAAGAGAGAGAGTGATAGAGGGAGGAAGCTTTCCGTCCATGGTTACGGATCTAGGTCAGCGATGGGAGTACATCTTACGAGGCTTAGGTTGAAGGGGTGTCTTGGGTTAAGCGTTTCTGAACTTCAAGCTGCTGGGTTCATGGGAACCAAGTTGACGAATTAAGGGTCTTTAGTACTATGTCTTAGAGTGACAATTCTGAATTTTGTAACTTTAATTTTTGTATTATACGAATAATAGTCTGGATAATTTTATGACGTAGACCACGTCTTAAGGCAATGGTAGGGTATAATAAGAAAATCTGCGACCATCATGAATTTTTTTGTACAAATTAAATGCTAATAATAACTTAATTAATCAATGATAGATTTGCAAGATGTCAACATCAATCGGAATTTTCTTATCATAAAAAAATATCCTTCATCAATTGTCAACTATTGAAAATAACACAAATAAAAGGGGATGTCTTATAATCTCGTTTTTCAGACAAAATTTACTAAATGCACAGGACTTCCCTGTCACAGATTTCAATTGTGAGTATTGGAAATCTCATTAGCAGCAATGAACGATACATGAAGGGTACTCCTTTGAGGATGGCTTCATTCGACATTATTAGAGTTGAAATGATGATTTGATGGGATTTGATTCTGTATTTTTGGAAAACGCTGATACTGAATCCGTGGTTGATCTCACTAGGCCATGGTGGCTCGTGAGAAGATACTTGATTACTCTCGACATTGATTTAATTTTTATTTTGGGATAAATACAGTATTTTAGCTCATGCAACACCATCATGCATGAGAATGATAAAAGAGCAACAGTGATTGGTTGGTCTTCACGAAATTCATTTTACACAAAAGTGTGATGATAGAATTTCACCAGATAAAAAGCAATTTGAAGGTTTCATACAATATACGAGACATATGTTCTACGTACAAAATCCATGTTTACGAAACAAATGAAAGTTATTTTACGAAAATAAATTTTCAGAGGACCCAAAAGCGCAAGTCGTGTACGTTTTTCGAGCGTTTCCGAGAAGACAAAATATGTAAATTTTATGGCGGGGCTATTTTTTAATTCATCGGTGCGTGAAGTGACTGATAGACTGTTTCAGATTTTATACACACACCTTCAAAATATTAAAAATGCCTGGTTTCTTAAGATTTCAATTATTTTATTTGGCAATTTATATTAGCACTGGTGTTTTACTCAACATGTTTTTCCTCGAACATGACCTCTAAGCTTCTACACAATTACACTTCCCACCATTTGTACCACTTTTGTCCAATTCTTTTAAACGAAGAACTATGTTTCTCTTTTCTATACCGGGTGTCATCTCAAAATTTTGTCAAATGAGAGCGTAACGCAGAAGGGAAAGGTTTTGAAAACTAATAACTCTCGTTCTACTTAACAAAATGACTTAATTGATGCACCATACGACCAGCAAAATATACATAAATTTTCACAACAAAATTTCAACTATATGCTATTAGTATAAGCGCTTCAATTTTTAACTTCAAAATCACCTAATTTTTTTTTATGGTTTTCCCTTTCTGATGTCTTCCGTTCGTAGCGACAAAGAGTTTAATAAATTGCTCTCCGTAACTAATATAGCACATCCCAATTAACCATTTTAGTTTCATTCCAACCGCATAGCACTCATCCCGGCTTTGTTCATGAAACTTCATTCAAAAGTGATTTGTCCAACAAAACCTCCTCTATCTTTAAAGCCAAAATGTGTACAAAGTGGCCCACTCTATAGACGATTGTGAAAACAAATTAATAAAACCTTTATAAGGCCATACAGATTTTGAAAATGTTCTAGTTAGAGATGTTATGACCACTTGAGAACCTTCATAAAACCTATTGGCTGCCATTAAATTCAGCATGGGGCCAAATGGCCACAGCTGTCAAACTTCACGGTGATATCGTGGTTGGTTTTTATTGATCTGTTTGTTCGATTCTCTGTTCTATTGATTTAAAAAAGTTGAAGTGATGCGGGAAATTTTGTTTGATAACAAAATATCCAGAACAAATAGAGTTTTATATAGCACTAGCTGAACCCGGTGCGTGCGCTGCTACGCTTGCAACTAAATGAAATAAAATTTAATATAATTGGGACGTTTATGGTTTTTTTTTCAAAATGAGTTTTTTTTTTGAAAAAACAGGGGTTTAAACTTCTATCAAAACATGCTTCTTACCCGATAAATACAGGTGTTGTGTTTAAGTGACCTGGATAATTATCATAGTAGAAATTTGTGTTTCATTTGTATGGGAGTCCTCCCTTCCAAAGGGGGGTGGTTTGCCCAACCACCATACAATCATTTCCTTCAAAACCCCCCACATGCTAAATTTGGTTCTATTTGCTTGATTAGTTCTTGAGTTATAGACAAATTTGAGTTTCATTTGTATGAAGGCACTCTTCCTCTTTCAGAAAGAGGAGGGGTCTTGAACCACCATAGAAACCTTCTTGCCTTCAAAACCCCTCACATGCCAAATTTGATTCGATTTATTTGATTAGTTCTCGAGTTATGAAGAAATTTGTGTCTCATTTGTATGAGAGCCCCCCTTCCTGAGAAAATAGGTGTCACAAACAATCATAAGAACCTTCCTCAGCCCCAAAAATCCCTTCTAACAAATTTTCACGTTGGTCGGTTCAGAACTTTCCGAGTCTATAAGGGTCTGACAGACAGACAGAAATTCATTTTTATGTTTATAGAAATCTAGCTTCTTAAAACCCCCATATTCTTAATGTGGTTTCATTTACTTGATTAGTTCTCGAGTTATGCAGAAAGTTGCGTTTAATCTGTATGAAAGCCCTCCAACCCTTCAAATGGGGAGGGGTATTGAACTGCCATAGAAACATTTCTTGCCTCCAAAAACCTCCACATACCAAATTTGTTTTCGTTTGCTTCATTGACTCTCGAGTTATGCTAAAAATTATGTTTCATTATTGTGGGAGTATCCCCTTCCAGAAGGCGAAGGGGTCTCAAAGTACCTTAGAAACATTTATTTCCTTCAAAAACCGCCAGATGCAAAATTTGTTTCCATTTGCTTGATTTGTTCTCGAGTTATGCAGAAATTCGTGTTTCATTTGTATGAGAGACCCCTCTTTCTGTGAGCGGAGGAATCTCAAACCACAAAAGAAACATTTTTGCCTTCAAATACCTCCACCTGCTGAATGTGGTTTCATTTACTTGATTTGTTCTCGAGTTATGCACAAATTTGTGTTGCATTTGTATGAGAGCCTCCCTCTTACAGAAGGCGGAGGGGTGTCGAATCACCTTAGAAACATTTCTTGCCTTCAAAAACCTCCACTTGCCAAATTTGGTTCCATTTACTTAATTAGTTCTCGAGTAATGCGGAAACTTGTGTTTCATTTGTATGGGAGCCCCCTCCCCCCCCCTTCCGTACCAGAAATAGAGGAGAGGTCCCAAACTATCGTGGAAACATTTATTGCTTTTAAAATCCCCGCAAGCCAAATTTGGTTCCATTTGCTTTATTAGATCTAGAGTTATGCAGAAATTTCAGTTTCATTTGTATGACAGCCCCCCTTCTAGGAGAGGGGGGGGGTCTAAAACCACCATAGAAACATTTTTTGCCTCCAGAAAACCCCACATGCTGAATTTGGCTCCATTTGCTTGATTAGTTCTCGAGTAATGCAGAAACTTCTGTTTCATATTTATGGGAGCCTCCCTTTTTAGAGAAGGGAGGGTTCTAAAACTACAATAGAAAAATTTTTTGCCTCCAAAAACTTCTGCATGCTAAATTTGGGTTCTTTTACTTGATTAGTTGTTGAGTTATGTAGAAAAGAGTGTTTCATTTGTATGGGAGCCCCCTTTTCCAAAGAAAGAAGGGTCTCAAACCATCATAAGAACCTTTTCCGGCCCCAAAAACTTCTTCATACAAAATTTCACGCTGATCGGTTCAGTAGTTTTCGCGCCTATGAGGTTCAGACAGACAGACAGACAGACAGACAGAAATCCATTTTTATATATATAGATTGGCACTATAATAGCTGAAAATTAATATGCTTGTCAAAACACTCGTGAGTTCGGATACGCCGCGACAACACGTGTTGCTTATAGTGAAGAGTTTTTCCACAGAATATCGAGTGATTTCGAAGTGCATTGACAAATATTGACATCGGTGGTTTTTGCGCGACGACATTCTGTCTCCAAAAAGTGGAATATATTCATTTCCCCGCGGAAATGACCACAAATTAGTGCAATTAATTTGGTGATTTGTGCAACAGAGCTCCGTAAAACAACGGCCATTTGTTATTTGTTTGGCCTGTATGGTGTGAGTGAGTGATCTCCACCGTTCATCCAATTTCACCCACGGAGGGGTGGGGGAGACGAAAGTGTACTATTGATACGAAGCCGCAGTTCAGAAGAGAGAAGAGAGAACAAGTACGTCAGTCGTAGTGTGGCGGATGACCGCTGAGACCATCAGACAGTTCCACCCATCGAGAGCGTGAGTAAATAGTGTTGTTCGGTGCAGTGCGGGAGAAAAATAATTCACGTGCTCGGTTGATATCTGTTCTGTGATTTGAGGGCAAACGAACATAATCTAGCAAGCCTCCCGGCATGGCGTCGGGGGGTTTCCCTCCCTAATTTCCTACGGGGACCCTGGGGACCCTGGACCCTAGCACAGGCAACAAGGTTGATGGAGTATACACGGGACGGAGCTTTCCAGAATGAGGAGACTCCCGCGGAGACTACGGACAAATGAGAGTGCTTCGCCTCGAGGGGCTAAACGGTAATTTACCAAAACGACCGTTCGAAATACGGAAAGCCGTCGAAACCTTCCTTGGCGTCCGGATTAAGGATGCCTATCCGGAAGCAAAGGGATTTCCTATATTATTAAACTGAGGAACCAAGGACAAATCGACAAACTGAAGCAAATGAATCAACTGCTGGACGGGACAAAAATCAAAATTGCAGAGCACCCAACCAGAAACCAATGCCGCTGTGTAGTATACTGTCCAGAGTCCATTGAATACTCAAATGAGGAACTTCTAAGAGAACTGGAAGACCAAGGTGTAAAAGATCTCCGAAGGATAACGAGAAAGGAAGGTAAAGATGCGGTGCCCACTCCTACAGTCATCTTAACAATCGACGGAACCGTAGTGCCACAGAGTGTTAGTTTTGGGTGGATAAGAGCGCGCACTCGTCCCTACTACCCTACGCCAATGCTTTGCTATGGGTGTTTTGACTATGGACACCCCAGGAAACGATGCTCTGCGAAAAATCTGGTGTGTGGAGTGTGCTGTGGAAACCACACAAACACTCCCGAAATGCCGTGCCAAGAGAAACCCTACTGCAAGAACTGCAAGAGTGATACCCATCCGGTTGCAAGCAAAAAATGTCCGATCTACCTGAAAGAGGTGGATATTCAACATGTTATGGTCGATCAGGGCATTGGATACCCAGCCGCTCGAAGGATATACGACGCTAACCACCGCACGAAATCCGCTGCCACTGTTGTCGCCGAAGGTAATGACGCACGATTCGCAGAAATTAATGCCAAATTTGACAAGCTTCTTGTCGAAACTGGTAAAAAGGACCAAAAGCTTGAATATATGGAAAACAAAGTTGACGAGCTCATCAACGCAATCAGAAGCAAGGATCAGGAACTCGCACAAAAGGACCTTGAAATCGCCGCGCTAAAAGCCGCCTTAGCCGCCGCGAATTTTGTAATACCGTTTACCACCAGCAACAGTACAAAGATCCAGGACAGCGTAGAAATGGAAACAGCCAGAACGGAAATCTCCAAGTCAACCGGTGCCATAAAAAAGGTAAAAAATGACATTAGTGAAACTCAAAAACAAAACCGAAGATCCCGATCCCGATCCCCCCGAAAAGCAAGCACAAAGGACCACAGCAAAGATGAACGTCGAAGCCGTGTGAACTCTAGGCAAGACAGGCATTCTGATCTTAAGTCCAGTCAAGACCGAAGAGAAAGCAGTAGAATCCGGAATAATGGAACTCCCTCCCATTCCGCGGGAGAGAAAAAATTGTTGATAAAAAAAGACAGCGGAGAAATCCTTCCAAAAAAGAAAAAGGGAAAACAAAACAATCAGGCTCAGGGAACAGCTACATACGTCATCTCCGATGAAAACACAAACAACACTGGAAACGCTTACTTAAATATTTCATCGGACGAGCTAACAGGCTCTGATCCGATGGATGAAGTCCTGTAAATCTCCGATTAGCGAGTCCTCTCTCGTCAAACCACCATAACAAAAATGTCGACCACACCACCATCAATGGCCTCCACAGCAACCAACGTGGACAGCTACATTCAGCAAGTTAGAGAGGACAACATACAAATAAATTATACCGATAAGGACTACAATTACACAAGGACAACACCAAATCCAAGTACCGAAGGAACAGCCTTGGGTAGCCGGGGCCCTGCCAGTGCGGAAGTCTCTGGAGGACCGGAACTGGCAGACCACCCTCGGCACCTGACGGCGAATAGCGAGACGGACAAGCGGGTTTCACCCCCGTATCCCTCGCAGGACACAGAGGAAGTCAAGGCCAAGATCAATTTTAGCGAGACGGACAAGCGGGTACTACCCCCGTATTCCTCGCAGGACGACGTGGGAACCAAGCATCCGGACGCAGCTCCAGACAGTCGGGGCCCCCCTGGTGCGGAAGTTATGGACCAACCGGAACCAGGGAACACCCCCCGGCGTCTGTTGGTTATTCCCGGTGATAAAAACTCTGAAGCCCCTACTCGACGATCTGATAGAATAGCATTACGAGGAACCATCCCCATGGATGCCAGAACATGCGCGAGAAAGTACGACCTGTGGAGGGCAAAGGCTGGCAACCATCAAATGCCAGTTCCCGGCTCTTCACTGGTATCGTCCTATTTTTCCGCGGCTCCTTCACCTCTGCCGGTAGCGGGGTCCTCGCGGACTGCTTCTACCGGTGGAGCTCTGCTGGGGTCCGCCCTACGACCGAAACAGACATCCAGCATCTCATCCGATGATTCCAGCTACAGCAATCTCACCACAACAAGTCCACCGAGACCTCAAACCACAAATAGCACCAGACCACTACCAGCCAACACCAACTGGTTGGCGATCCAGTGGAATATAAACGGTTACATGAATAACCTTCCGGACCTGGAGATCCTGGTACGTGATTACAATCAATGTATCCTGGCTCTACTGGAAGTCCATAGAAGTGGATACCACACGAATGAATCGGACGCTGTCTGGGACATATAGGTGGACTGTCAAAAAGGGAGATAACATATACCATTCTGTAGGAATTGGTGTGCTCGCCCACCTGCCATTCGTACGAGAAGGAGCAAATACAGATCTTCCAGCAGTGGCCGTACGATTAAAGTCACCAATTGTAGCCACCATCGTTTCGATCTACATCCCATGCCGAAAAGAGCCCGATTTCAGGAACCGTCTGGATAAATTTCTCAAGTCCCTGGAAGAGCCAATTCTACTTATGGGAGATGTCAATGGACACCACCTCGACTGGGGGAAACATCCCTCAAACCGGCGGGGTATCGACGTTAAAGAAATTGCTGAAAACCGAAACATGACTCTTTTAAATGACGGATCGACGACTTTCACCCGCGGTGAACAGGAATCATCCATCGACGTATCTTTTGCCAGCGCGACCCTAGTCCCAAGACTTCTCTGGACTGCCAGCGAAGACACCCTCGGAAGTGACCATCATCCAATCGGAATACAGCTCGACGAGGCCCCAATTGAGCTTTCTCGTAGGCCAAGGTGGCTTTATAAGGAAGCAGACTGGGCATTTTACCAACGAACATTAAACAATTTATGCAAGGAAAAACCACCAGACGATCTCGAAGAATTTATGGAACTCATTTTCTCTGCAGCTGTGGAAGCAATACCAAGAACCAGTCCTAGTCCAGGCAAGAAGGCACTCCATTGGTGGTCTGCGGATACCAAGGCTGCAGTAAAAGCCCGACGAAAAGCACTCCGGATAATGAAGCGCCTTCCAGTTGGTCACCCAGACCGAGAAACCGCGGCCAGAATTTACAGAGAGCAACGAAACACATGCAGAGATGTTATAAAAGCAGCCAAGCAGAATAGCTGGGAAAGTTTCATTAATGAAATTAATCCTGGACAGAGCACAAGCGACCTATGGTCTAAGGTCAACGCCATGAGCGGTAAGCGGAGAGCCAGAGGAATGGCTTTAAATGACGGTGATTCCACCACAAGGGACCCGGTAGTAGTCACTAATCTGCTAGGAAGATACTTCGCTGACCTAAGTGGGTTGGGGGCTACAGACCGGAATTCATTCGAAAGAACTCAGTAGCAGCAGATTCTATCATCAACGTCACCATCCCCGATGACGCAGTTGGGATGGACATAAATCAACCATTCAATATCGACGAGCTTCATTTTGCCTTATCCAAGGTAAGTGGTGGTTCGGCAGGACCCGATGAAATAGGATACCCCCTGCTTAAAAATTTACCGCTTGGGGCAAGGGCATTACTCTTAGAGAAAATCAACCAAGAATGGATGAGTGAATCGTTCCCCAAAGGATGGAGACACAGCCTCGTAGTGCCAATATCAAAGCCAGACACTCCTGGACACGAAGCATCCCATTACCGGCCAATATCCCTGACTTGCTGCATCTCAAAAGTTATGGAGAGAATGGCCAACAGAAGGCTGATGGGATTTCTTAACGAAGAACGCCTTTTAGATGAGAGACAGCATGCATTCCGCGCTGGACGTGGGACAAATACTTATTTCGGGGTCATGCGACAGGCGTTGGAAGATGCAGTAACGGACGGCGACCACATCGAGATAGCAACTCTGGATCTGTCGAAGGCCTACAATCGAGCCTGGATGCCAGGTGTACTGCACCAGCTCATCAACTGGGGCCTTAAAGGGCGGATCATGAGTTTCATCAAAGGTTTCCTGCAAAATCGAACATTCCAAGTCATCCTAGGAAACACGCGGTCAAATGTTTACAAAGAAGAAACGGGGGGTTCCACAAGGGTCTGTACTAGCAGTCACTCTCTTTCTTATAAGGATGAATGGGGTGTTTCAGCGGCTTCCAGGAGGCATTCGGATATTTGTTTATGCAGATGACATCGTTTTGATGGTGGTTGGAGCCACAGTCAAGGCCTTGAGGCGAAAACTGGCACAGGCGGCATCCTATGTTGTCAATTGGGCAAAGAACGCGGGCTTCGAGGTCTCGATACCAAAAAGTGGATATATTCATACTTGTCACCAGCCTCACCAAGTGATCAGCACGCCGATAATAGTCGACGGGGAGCAAATCCCCATAAAAGGTCCATAAAAATCCTGGGGGTTACTTTCGACCGTCTTCTAGCTACGTCCCACACTTCGACAGGATTCGAGAGAGCTGTGAAAGCAGACTAAACCTGCTTAAGAAGTTGGCTGGGAAACACATAAACACTAACAGAGATACTAGGCTGCAAATTAGTAAAGCCATCATTAATTCACGGCTAACCTATGGACTGGAGGTCACGGCGATGAGGGTTGAAACCCTTAAAACAA
>JASCZW010013752.1:0-24690 GCA_034211315.2 Aedes japonicus | reverse complement strand
TGAAGATTATTAAAAATTATTTATCGGACAGAACATTCCGTGTTTCGCTGCAAGGTGCAGTTTCCGATGCACAGGAGATCTCCGCCGGTGTTCCGCAGGGAAGTATATTAGGTCCACTTCTGTTCAATCTATTCACCTCGGATATATCCCCGCTCCCCTGAAAATGGATCTCTTTCGTTTGTTCGCCGATGATACCGCAGTCGTCCACAATGGTAGGGTAATAAGAGCGCTTGCCGCGAAACTGCAGCGAAGCCTGAATGTTCTGTCAGAATACTTCACTGAATGGAAGATTTGTATCAACGCAGCGAAAACCCAGGTCATCCTGTTTCCACATTCTAAAGTCTCCCAGACTAGTCCCGCCTGAGAATTGTAAAATAAGCCTGAACAACACAACGGTGGAATGGACCAAATCAGCTGTCTATCTTGGTAAATACTTTAGCCAGCAAGCTTATTTTCAGGGATCAGGTTGACAAACTGTCACAAAATGTAATACTCTGTTGAAACTACTGTACCCATTGATCAACAGAAGGTCTACATTATCCCTTAAAAATAAGCTTGCTGTCTACAAGCAAATCATACTTCCGGTCATCGAGTATGCAATGCCAATCTGGGAGAGTTGTGCAAAAACACATCTCCTGAAACTTCAGAGAGTACAAAACAAGTTCCTCAGGATGATAATGAACACCCCTCCGAGGACAAGAACATCTGAGGTCCACCGTCTGGCCGAGATAAAAATGCTCGACGATCGCTTTAGTGAGTCAATCAATCGGTACAGGGCACGCTGCCTGACATCGGATCACCAGATCATCCGGAATCTGGTTCCCCACCCCTAGGATTTTCAAATTGTAGTTTTAGTTGTAGATTAGGTAGGTTATCAAATTTTATCAAACAATGCCCCAAGGGCTGCACTGAAAATTTCATGTAAAACATAAACACACTAAACACACCAAACACAAACAATTCATTAACAAAGCTGAAGAGCCCATTGGGCTGAAACACTTAATCTGTAAAAGCTGAGCAACGACAAAAAACTGATAAATAAAAGCATATTTTACTACTAACTACCAAGGATGCCTGCTCATCGACGATGAAACCTACGTCAAAATTGATTTCGGACAGCTTCCTGGCCAAAAATTTCACATGGCGACGGCATGAGGAGGTGTTCCTGCGAAGTTTAAGTTTGCCTTTATGAACAAGTTTGCCAAAATACTGATGATATGGCAAGGGATATGCAGTTGCGGAGCAAAGACCCAAGTGGTCGTGACGAATAAGACGATGGACTCGAAGCTGTAAAAAGAAGAATGCCTCGTACTACCTTCCATTGAAGTCCTTAAAGGTCCCTTGAAGTTTTGGCCAGGTTTGGCGAATTGCCACTACAGCCGGGAAGTCATCTAGTGGTACCGCGACAATAACGTAGATTTCATCGATAAAAACATCAATCCACCCAACTGCCCGTAGTTCCGGCCTATCGGAAAATTTTGGGCAATAATGAAGCGGATGCATAAGAAAAGTGGAAAAAAGGCTCGGGACGCGACTCAGATGACCAAAATGTGGAACAAATGTGCCAAGGAAGTTGACTCCGGAGGTGTGCAGCGTTAATGGGAGGAATAAAAGAGGAAGTGAGAATTTTCATTATAAACGAAGAGAAATGATTTGTATTGAATTTTTTTCTTAAATGATAGTGAATTACCTTTGTTTTGATGTATTAAACTTATTTGTACGTTACCGTTACCGTTATCCGTTACCGAGATACAGATGATTTAATTATTCCGGATTCTAAATGAGCATAGCTTTAGATAGATGAGAAAAATTCTCGTGTTATAAACAACGCTAAATCCCTCAGAAAGATATAATCTATGCAACATCGATCGAAGAGATCTATTCATCAGTTTCACGATTTCAAAATCACACATCCATGATGGTTTGGGGAGCTATATCCTCGGAAGGTCAACTTCCTATACTTTGCATAGAAAAAGGTGTTCAAAGCAATCTCAATTGCTAGCTCAACAATGTTTTGAAAAGACATTGGATGAAACATGCTTCAACCACTTTTGAAATCCACAAATGGGTTTTCCAACAGGATTTTTCACTTTCAAATTCAGCAAAAGTTACTGGGCTTATCTCTAAAAAAAATATAAGACCCATTGGACTTTTCCGTTTGGGAAATTCAAAACAACTGTTGATGATGATGATTATGTAATAATACCATCTATTGCAACAAAGTATCTTTCCATAGCAGTGGAATAACGTGAAAAACTTTTTGATCAGGGTTCCATTGTTGTTTGTGATCATCAAGCTTAGTGTATGAAGGGACAAAATGGTTTGGGTGGTCCCGTATGCAGAGATACTTACGTGAAACTCGCGAATATAGAGAAGAGAATCTCCTTTCCAGAAGCAAGTTCACGCAGACAGCACTAGAATCGAAGAGCCTGCTTTCGTCCCGCAAAGTGTTAACAATAGGGATGAGGCATTCCCATGCTCCCCATCCAAATCGTTTCACTTGGGTGCCCTGATGGTCTTTCCGTTTCCTCGTTGTATGTTATTTAATACTTAGTATATTTTGTTGTCGTCATTTGACCTTCTGTTAGAAAATTTGACTGAAAGTAAAATTGATTAGGGGTTATATACAATCCTTTGCTTATTACTTCAATTTGATGTAGGGTCCAGATTGTCTTGTTGGTGCGTCATATGGTATTGCTCGCGGTTAAGGGATAGGGAAAAGAACAAGAGAAAGCAGCGAAAGCATTAGTAATTGGTAACATGCTATGTGCTTGTGAGATTTAAATGGTGATATTCTCACAACAGCCGTTCGACGGATGCATATGAGAGATTGCATCACGTTTAGGTAAAAAGACAAGAAAATTTTACACCGTGCTACATTTTGATATTTCAGGGCAATGATCCCCCATGAGATCTTCAAGTGATCATTACAAGTTGTCCATTTGTTTCGGACGCTTTCAAAAGTTGATGTGGCAGCCTATTCACACATGAAATCTTCCGCAAACAACTCGGCAGAACGCGCCCATAATCCCTTCCTTAACCGAAGAGCAGGGTTTGAGAAATTCAAAGCAACTTTGCAGAAAATATGGAATGAGCACAAGAGATGCGTGCCACTTGTTTCCCGAAATTGTTCAAGGCAACCATAAGGTGACAACATTGAACTCTTATTCTATTCTGTTAAGTTATACTTTAACAAAGAAAACACATAAATCACCAATAAAAACTTCCGTTTCAATTCAAAGCAGTAACGTTTTATTTTTGCTGCTCATAATTGGATCAACCCTATAGACTCAAATTTACAAGGAAATGATATTTTAAATCGTTCTTTTTTGAATCAATAGAACGCAGATATAAGAAGATACAGGGGATAGGCAAAATGATTGAGATAGGAAAAATTTTGCCCAAATTCAATTCCTTATAACTTTTTGAAAACTTGTTGAATTTGGGCAAAACTGGAAGCATTCGACGGCAAATTTAGTCAAGATTCAGAAACATGCATGGTTACGAATACTGGCCACCGGACACCGGAGATGTTCCGGATTTTCAGAGGGCATGTCAAATAGACATTTTTTCTGCTGCTCGTATTTTTGTGTGGTGTGAAGTTACATCGATGAACCCTATTTTCCTAGAAACTAGAACTCATTGAAAATTGAATGCTGGCGGTTGCACTAAGATCCGTTGAAAAACTTCCGAAATATGGCCATTTCCGTAAAACTGGTTCCGGATACTATGGTCAATCATGTATATCCTTCCAATCATGTATATATCACCAAAACATCAAGATTTTTCATGGAGGTGCTTCAGGGAGCATTTAAGAACCAGCAGCTGCCATGACCACTCTGTAGTAGGTTCCAGGTGCCCCGGGGGAAGTGGCCAATATGGAAAATGTCCGGAACCATATCAATATGGGTATCAAACTTCAAGATTTTTTTTAGGTGATACTTCTAAATGCATTTTAGAACCAGCAGCTGCCATGACCACTCTGTAGTAGGTTACAGGTGCCCCGGGGGAAGTGGCCAATTTGGAAAATGTCCGGAACCATATCAATACGGGTATCAAACTTCAAGTTTTTTCGAGGTGATACTTCTAAATGCATTTTAGAACCAGAAGCTGCCTTGACCACTCTGTAGTAGGTTCCAGGTGCCCCGGGGTCGACTCTCGAAACAAGGGTGAGAAACGTTTTTCCTCCTCCTCATCGTTAAAGCAGTTGGAAGAAATGCTTATCGACGAGTGGCAAAAAATTCCTCTGGAAACGGTTCAACAACTTTATGAATCCATCCCCCGTCGAATCCAGGCTGTGCTGGCGGCAGACGGAGGCCCCACTCGCTTTTACTAAATTGCATCGTCCTTATGAAAAACGAAAGTCAAACGCATTTCCGAAATAAACTCATAATGGATAACCAAACTAAAGCCGTTTCGGCTTGTGCTGTATACAAAAGTCGTCTCCATTCTACTCGATCCATGGCCGTGCGCCGCCAGCCTCGAAGTCTGCGAAGGGTCCGCAGGTCGTCTTCAACTTGGTCGATCCACCGTGGCCACTGCGCGCGTTTTCTTCTTGTACTGGCCGGATCATTATCGAGCACCATCTTAACCGAGTTGTCGTCCGACATTCTGGCTACATGCCTGACACACCGCAACCACCAGAATTTCACCGTGTGAACGATGGGTGGTTTTCCTTACAGTTGCAGTTCTCCTAACACCATCCCATTAGATCAAAAGAAGCAGACAAAACAATCCATAGTTCTGACCGTGACCACTGAATAGAAAGCGCACTCACACTCATGCGAATTCTATAACGAAAATCATAAGGCAAAATGAAGCAACAAAAATACAAAAATGAAATTTCATCAATGTATTGGTTTTTTAAGATGATTACTGATTACATTCACACCTAGATAAAATTCATAAGGTTATTTATGAGCTTATTAAAGGTCGTCCATCAAGGCGAGGCGGAGGGGACACTAATGAAAATTGAACATGGCACCATTATTGATGGCCATTTAGAAGTATCACCTCGAAAAATCTTGAAGTTTGATACCCATATTGATATGGTTCCGGACATTTTCCAAATTGGCCACTTCCCCCGGGGCACCTGGAACCTACTACAGAGTGGTCATGGCAGCTGCTGGTTCTAAAATGCATTTAGAAGTATCACCTCGAAAAATCTTGAAGTTTGATACCCATATTGATATGGTTCCGGACATTTTCCAAATTGGCCACTTCCCCCGGGGCACCTGGAACCTACTACAGAGTGGTCATGGCAGCTGCTGGTTCTTAAATGCTCCCTGAAGCACTTTCATGAAAAATCTTGATGTTTTGGTGATATATACATGAATGGAAGGACATACATGATTGACCATAGTATCCGGAACCAGTTTTACGGAAATGGCCATATTTCGGAAGTTTTTCAACGGATCTTAGTGCAACCGCCGGCATTCAATTTTCAATGAGTTCTAGTTTCTATGAAAATAGGGGTCATCGATGTAACTTCACACCATACAAAAATACGAGCAGCAGAAAAAATGTCTATTTGACATGCCCTCTGAAAATCCGGAACATCTCCGGTGTCCGGTGGCCAGTATTCGTGACCATGCATGTTTCTCAAATCTTGACTAAATTTGCCGTCGAATGCTTCCAGTTTTGCCCAAATTCAACAAGTTTTCAAAAAGTTATAAGGAATTGAATTTGGGCAAAATTTTGCCTATCTCAATCATTTTGCCTATCCCCTGTATAAAGAAATTCTATCAAAGGTTAATTTTGATAAAATTTTAAAAAACTTAACAATGAGAAAAATCACTTTGAAAATTAAAACATCACGCCTTCTCAGAAAACGACGTATATAGGGAATAAAAAATTTCTAACAACAGCTTTTTTATGTATAATAAAGTTCAATATATTTGCATTTAGACCAGGACATTCCAATGTGGGATGTCACTGAATAAATCACATGCTTCGTTTGCCTTGTGAACATACAGGCGTTATTTACTACACTGGCAAATGCGCTTCACCAAACGGTACGGATCACGACACAAAAGGAGGCGAAAAAAGTTTGTCTCAGCGGACCCAACGATTATGCATGAGTCGTAACCCACTAGAGTCATTTGATATACAAAAACTGATCCATTCACATTCTATGTATATTGCTGATTCTGAGTGTGATGGTTCACCGGATGTTACAGCTGAAAAAAAAAAACAATTTAGTGCAGATTATTGCAAATGCGCGCTGTGAAATACCTTTATTTGCTCGTAGAACAGCAGTAAATGTTTATTTAAATCAGTTCGTTTATTTGTTAGGCTCAGGCATGGGTAACACTTTGCGAAGCCGATATTCAATATTGTTATTAAGAAAGTTTTATTATTTGTAAAGGGGGGAGGGGGTGTCAATTACTCGTGACAAGCTCGAGGTTAATGGAACGTTGGAATGAAGTACACAGGTACATTTTGAAGGGATTGGAAGACAAATTTTATTTTATAAGAATTATTTTTAAGTTTTCCGAAAAAAAAATCTGTTTGAAATTTTTCCGAACAAGTTTTAGTAAGATTTCAGTAATATTTTACGATTCCCACAATTTCCGTAGTCGTCGTATGAGCATCCCGAGTTCAATGCGAGGTGCTTTTTTTTAAAAGTGCGGTAAAATGCGAGGAGCATGCAGAGCACTGTATGTAGAGCGTTGTACTCAAAATATGTTTGGACTTCTAGGGACTTAACAAAGATTTATAATTACTAGTGAAATATTTCTAGTACTAAACAGTAAGTCATGAAAATTATTTTCGAGATTATTCAAAGCTCTCAACAGTATTTAAAGAGAACTTTCTGTACTAAGACACATTAAATGTATGTTCAAAGCATTCGATAATATTTGAAGAGTATTTCAAGTACTTAAAAGTACTTAAACGTATTTTTATGACCATTGAAAGTAAAATTTATACGATATTGAAATTATTAGATGTGATTGATCAATTTAATGTAATATATGTAAAACTTTAAACAATAATTTGCATTCTAAAATTTTTTCTTGGTATGCAATGCATTCATAGTTTCGTTTGGTAATCAGAAATGTTATAGTCAACAAGTGGATTGAAATTATTTTGACCCATTCAACATGTTTTTTGGTATTCCACAATAGGGTATATGTGTCCCTTGACTCAGCCTAATAGGCATTGATCGGTTAAAGTTTTCATTATAACACATATCAAGCAAAACAATGCATTAGGTCCTAAGCAACATTGGGAAACTCTCTTTGTCGACTTTCTCTTTGCGTTCCTAAGGGTATGCAAAAACTTGTTCAAGTATTTTCAACATACAATACAATACAGTATAAAGTGTGATAGAGGTTCCAATACGTCGAAAACATCAGCAAATCGTTTAATAGACAAGTTATTAACCAAAAAGAAAGCCGACGAAGAGAATCCCTCTTACTTACGACCTAATGAATTGTCCAGCTTCATGTATAAATTGAGCTGTAAATAATATTCAAGTTGCTATACACTTGCATAGATACGTGTCCCGGATTCCTTTGATGGTATTCTCAAATTATATTTGGGCATTGACTATTGTTGTTTCATAAGATAATATCTCGTGATCCTTCGTGAAGAGCAAGTTACTTCCTTAAACAAAGGTGTTCAGTAAATCGGACCTTCAAGATGGTAACCATTAAAGTTCTGAATTATCTCACAACACGGCAGTGTAGTGTACATGTAAACTTACTGTATAATCTGGTTCTCGAGATTATTGACTTAAAGCAAGATGGCCTCGTCGTAAAAGATATTCGAGGGTTCAGGGCTTTTTGAATGGTGTACACATTGGATCAAAATTGGTCCACTACGTGGCGCTAGTATTGCTGTGAACTTTTAGTAATATCTGTATTCTGATAAACAGATCCTGTATGAATTAATTGTTATAAGAATATTTATTCGGTCTTCCAGACGGTTGATTCTTAGTTCAGAATTATTTCTCAGAGAAAGATTACACCAATATGGATATTTTTGGTACGTTCTTCTGACTACTTCGGGCTAAGTCCTTTAGAGAAGTGCTTCACAAACTTCGGGTAAGTCCTTCAGAAAACTTCATGGAAGTTCTTCAGAGAACTTTCTTAGACATCCTGCAGAGAACTTCATGGAAGTTCTTCAGAGTATTTCATGGAGTTCCTCCAGAGAACTTCAAGAATGTTCTGCAGAGAACTTCAGGGAAGTTCTTCAGAGAAATTCTTGAAATATGCTCAGAGATCTTCATGAAAGTTCTTCAGAGTATTTCAGGAAAGTTCTGGAGGGAACTTCCGGGAATTAAAATAAGGCACTTCAGAAGGATTGATTTGCCTAAGTAGCTGATTACGCCATACCTGATAAGAATGCGATACCTAATTCGTCTACTACTCCGAATATTCGGCATGCGAGAAAATTTATTTTCGGAACTCTAGCAAAATCCAGACGAATGATACCCGCATCGAGACGACCTGCATCTACCAGGTACAGAAGTCAAAACTGAAGGAGAGACAGGATGGCTCGGGCGATGAAGTACATCCATTGCGGATGCTGGGGATGTCTCGCTATCTATTCACGGAATAGTTTTACAAGCGTTAAAGCTGAGGTTGTATTTAATTTTCTTAGCATTTCTTAGCTATGTTTTTACAAAGTTAGTTTATTCAACCTCTTTTCCCAGGCTATATTCCCGCACCTTGAACTTAACGCTACCCATCAAATTCTGTGCAACACTTTCACCATATTTCTTACACACTTTTATCCACTCTTTCTTCAATTCCTTGTCGTTTTTGAAGACGTTCCCTATTTTTCAGAGCTTGCCCTTCATTATCCCCCACAAGTTTTCTATTGGGCGAAGTTCTGGTGAGTTCGGCATAAACTTGGTACAACAACATCACCGATTTCACGTAATGGCACGAGGCAAGATCCGCTAACAAAGAGTGTCACATTCTGGGACTGGAGGAAGGGCAGCAAGCGCTTCAGAAGACAATCCTTTATAAATTTGGTAGTTGATGGTGCGGGTCGTTATGTACGGCTTGCTGAATTGGCCGCACCCATAAATCGCCTGCCACACCATGTACTCCTTGGCAAATTTGTCGACCCTCTTCTTTCGGAACTTCTTTGAAAAATCCAGGCGGAACATTTCGGCTGCGCCAACCAATCGCGGTACAGCTTCCTGATGTGGGATTCGGCCACCGTATTCTGTTTATCGGTTCGGCTGGGCGCCTTTCTTACCTTCAAGACATGAAGTCCAGCCCGCTTAATTGTCCTCTGGACGAACCAGACGGAAGACTTGACTCTATTTGGCTTCGTCCCGAGTCGAATGATTCGGATTTCGCTTGAACCTTCCTTGCGTTCATGGGGCCGGTCGTCTTCGCTTTTC
Source organism: Aedes japonicus (assembly GCA_034211315.2). Taxonomy (NCBI): domain Eukaryota; kingdom Metazoa; phylum Arthropoda; class Insecta; order Diptera; family Culicidae; genus Aedes; species Aedes japonicus. The sequence goes on along the minus strand of JASCZW010013752.1, from coordinate 15,329 downwards.
TTTCGCTACCAGCTCACCGCTGGGTCATCTGGGTCTCCTTGAACGATTTTACCACACGGGACACGGTTGAATTGAAGATTCCTAGCTGTTTCGTGATCCACCTGGATTTTGCACGATCCGTGCCTTTAATTTTTAGTTCCTTGGAAGCCATCTCGATAATCACATGACAGATTGTGTCGAATTTTGCACAAGTTAATCTTAAACTCTAAACCAGGTTATACGCAATATTTCATGATTTCAATATTTACCAATTCAATAAAAGTTATACACAAAAAGAGTGTTGTATTTTTTCGAATACAATCTTAATAAAGCCAGTTTTATCTTGTGGTGCTCAATAGACATTGAGCACCACAAGATAGAAACCGGCTTTATTAAGATTGTTTTCCATACCTTCTTCCCTGTCCAGCTCATTTCATGCAGTGCTACAACTTCGTAGTTGCATAGTTGTAGCTCGTAGTAGAATCTACCACAACTTGGAAAGCAGAGCAACTTGCAGATCCATGAACCGATTGTAGTCCTTATTTCGTTGCCTAGGCTTTTGCCGATCGTTCCGGTCTATATTTACTTTTGTATTATTTGCCACATCTTCAGCCCTTTTTCTTGTTAGAAAACTATCGTGAACAGCACTGTTTAGAGTCTCACGCCGACACTAGAATGATGATCAGTCGATCCTCACATGGAGATCAGACGTCGCTTAGAGCCACTCCTGCAATAGAGAACGGACATTCAGACAGGCTGCATCCTTCGAAGAGAGCAGTCCGCTCCTTCCCTGTCAGCATACGACTCAGGTCCTTGTAGGGTTGCTTACCCGATGTTTCCTATAATTACTCGTATCACTATTCGGTATCACGAGGAGCGAGGACGAAAGGGAGTGTAATCATTTACTTACCATCTAAAAATTGCTTGTGTTTAATAATCTCCCTGCAAATCCCTGGCCCTTATTTATTACAACGTTCGAAATTGACGTCCGTAAGCCAACTGAATTAAGCCGGCTTGTCTTTTTCCCGAGCAATCTAAAGATGTAATTACCTCAATTGTGAACATTTAACAATGGTTCCAGCTAGTAATCAACTCACGGCGCTAGTTTATATGCGGGTGCAAGATCCACGTCCCTCCCTGCGGTTCAACCCAGCGACGTGTGCAACTCGAGCTAATGTAATGAAATATAATTTAATTAATATTTCCATTCTTCCATTCTTCCCGGGAAACGCTTGGCACTTTTTCACTGAACCCCTGAGTCACATCGACACGGGAGTTGGTTCGAGAAAAAGTCATTCCGTTGCGGATTTCCGAATGGTGCTCGGCTGCTGCTGCTGCTGTTGCTGCTACTGTTCAGCGACCTCCACAAAGGATCGAAGCGGAAAGTTTTCTCGTAAATTCACACCCACATTTATCCGACTTGATTCCATTATTCAATGGCGAAGGGAAGAGTCAGCTCGGTACGATTATTGAATAGAATGCACCTTCGCTGTTCCACCCGGTTGCGATTGCAGCGGCAGAAATAGTTAGTCGTCGTTGTCTTTGCGTCGTCCTCGGCGTCGTCCTCGTCGTCGACGTCGCCGTAGGCAGGAAGCTGTTAGTAAATTATATTACATCTTGCCTGAAGCGGCGGCGAGGACGATGAGTACAGTCACAAGCGAGAAATCGTTTGAATTGTTCCTTCCTGTTTGGGGAGGAAATTATGGCCTGGTGCAGTTTTCACGAGTTGCTTCGGGATTGCTCAGAGCTGGCCTACACCGAGAAGCGAGCGTCTTTCGAGGATCGTGGTTTTTGGACAACCCTTGGAACGCGCTACCAGCACCATGATGAACGAGCTTTCGACGACATTCTGAAATAGATTAGTTGTGGAGCTATTGTTTAAGATTTATGTTTGCGTCCACTTGGGGCTGAGGCTATAGTTAGAGGCCAATCGCGCGCAAATCCTTCCCGGAAGGTAATCAGAGATCATCGTTCTCTTCGTTCTCATTTGGGAGGGTGCTGCACGGCCATAAAAGTTTGCTAAATTAAAAATTACCCTCAATCTTCGGCATGCGGCCCATTATCTATGTTGGGGCGAAACAATTACCGCCGTAATTTCCGTGCGCCTCGTCCTTCGGTAAAGTGCCGTTGGGTAAGGACGACTAACTATTACTTTGTTAAGTGGCAAAGTAAAATCTAGCATTTTATGACCTTAATATATACCCCAACGTTCGTAGGAAGACGTGTCGTGATATGTAAATCTAGGGGCGATTTTCATCTTTGCTTTGATAGTAAAATGGAGGTGTTTGATTTTTTTTGTAAATCCATTCCTTCATGGAAGGAATTATTAAACATGTCAAAGCTTGTTATTTTTGGACTCCCGTCTACACTCAACAATGTTGACGATAATGAGGGCGAGGTCGAAGGATGCTATTAAGTGGAATCCATTAACTTTATGACGCTCGTCCTGGGGCGGGATAAAAGGTTGTTGCTCTGGAGATAACACTCGAACTATGAGGTGATAATGATAATGCATGGTAGCCTGCAGCAAGACGAAATTTTGTTAAAGCCATCGCATTAATCCATTACCCGGTTTCCTTCTACTTTAAAGCTGAATGATTATGTTCACGGGTACAATCTTACAGTTGAAAAATTTGGTTTGGTGAATTTATTGTATGCGTGATGAAGGTACTGTTACATTTAGGTTACTTATTATATGAGATTTGTGTTGTATGCCTACCACCGAATATATTAATAAAGTTATTGGTAGGCAATTAAAGGGTCGAACGGCAGTATATTAATTAATTAATAAATAGTTTATTTATGATGCAGAGCACGTTTACGGCTAAGTGCATCTAGATCATCGGATAATAATACAATACATAAGTTCATTTTATGGAAGGAAAACTTTAAACCTAAATCCTACAAAAGTGAGATACATGTTCAAATTTCATGGTAGATTCCTTTAAAAACTTAAGTAAACCATTTATCTTGATAAAAACATTTTTCAAACTCTGGCTGTTAATTTTATACTTAACACGAAGAATTGCATAGTTGGGACAATAGTTAATTATATGATCTACAGTAAGTTGTATTTTACGCTCTGTGCACTCTGGAGGATCCATACTCTTAAATATATATTCATGTGTCATTTTTGTATGCCCAATTCTGAGTCTCGTAATGACGACAGAGTCTTTCCTCTGTAGGCAGTTGGACCGTAATTTATTGTTTTCAATGTTTTCCCAGAATTGTTGCCATTTACATCTAACGGCTTATTTAGACGCGGTTATTTGATCGTTATGTGTAGTTTTTGTTTCCGTTAAGGGAATATTTGTCGCCTCCTTATCCAGTTTATCGACGATTTCATTCCCAGGTATCCCCATGTGCCTTGGAATCCAAAGAAGTTTAATAATTTTATGTTTTCGTTTGATGTGCATCAATTTATAATGAGCTTCTTGTACCAATGCATTTTCCGAGAAAGGATCTTGTTTCGCTTTAAGTGCGCTCATAGAATCTGATATGATTAGGAATTTATAGTGTAGATCATCTTCGATAGCATATTCCATTGCATTTATGATAAGAGCGATTCCTCGAACAAGTGGGAAATTTTTCCAGTTTTTATTTTTTGTATTTTTTGATTTGCATGAAACCTTGCATACAAGTTTTTGGGGAAGAAAAACGCCGTTTTGCATACTTGGTTCGCCATTTTGAATCTAGCCTTACTTATGAGAAGGGCCTATGAAAAATGCACATGATATCTTCAAAAAATTGTATCTCGAAAACGGTTTATCCGATTGGTTTGGTGTCTTCGGCGAAGTTTTGGACAATTGTTGGTGCTATATGGAAAAAATATGCACGGTAAAAAAAAAGTTTGGTTTTTGTGTTTTGAACTAAAATATAGATTTTCCCTTAAAAGTTACATGTCAATAATTTTTTAATTATTCTTATGTTATAGCTGACTGAAAATGCTATCTAGTGCACAGTGGGTTGTTCTGGAAAATTTTTTTTTTTTTTAAATTACAATTTTCAAAAAAGCTATTAAGAAAAGTCAAAAAAGGTTGTCACCCTAATTTTATGAAAATACATCAAATTTGCAAGCAAAAAGTACTTCGGTAACATTTTTCTAAGATGCATATTGATTTTTTTGATAACTTAATAAGCTTTGGCCCTTTTCGGATGTACTCCGTGTTTTTCCAGTTTCAAACGTATTTTTTTCGGAAAGATTGGAAAATTTTGAGTTAAAATGACACTGACAGCTAAAAGATTCGAGTGAAATTCTCTGCCTTAAAAGTATTTTGAAAAACAAGTTACAAAATCCCACTATCAGGAACAAAGATTTCTTCAAGTGAAAGCGGAGACATTACAATTGGGAAATGGTCACTCGAGCATAAGTCAGTGTGAACGTTCCAACTAAACTGGTTCGACAAGCAAGGGGAGCCGAATGAGATATCAATGGCTGAGTAGCTTTTGTTTCCTACGCTGAAATGGGTACATGAACCATCATTGAAAATGTTCAAATTACTATCATAAATAACTGATTCGAGCAATTTTCCGCGTGAATCATTTTGCCTGATACCCCACAGTATATTGTGGGCGTTGCAGTCGATGGCTACCAGAAATGGGGTAGGCAATTGTAGAATGAGATAGTCCAAGTCGGCTCTTTGGACCTGTTGATCCGGAGGTAAATACAATGAAACGAGTGTAAATTCATGCGGAAAAATCATTTTGACTGTTACAACTTGAAGGTCAGTGTTGAGATCCAACTCTTCAGCATGGAATCCGTTTTTCACGCATATAGCTACTCCTCCTGATGCTGGCATGTGAGATTGGTCAAGTTTATAGAAAAGTGAATAAATTTTAAGCTTGGGTCTCCTAGAGTGATTAAAATGACTCTCTTGGATGCAAATAGCAAACGAATTGATGTCATTCATAATCAACTTTAGCTCATTAAAATTATTATAAAATCCATTAATATTCCACTGTCATATGTAATTATTCATAGTTCGTATTTAGAGTATGCCAAGAGATGTAATTATTTATATCTGTATGTTATCAACATCAATTTCTTCAATCAAAATCGATCTTGAAATTGCTTGTGATAAGGAGTTTAGGTTTTCAATTTCTGCAATTGTGTTAGTGATGTTAGAATCAACTGAATTCATTTCTATTCCATAACTGTTGTTAGTAGTCGTATTAGTGGTACCTTCGTTTATCAAACTGGATTGTGTCATTTTGGATATCTGCATACTGTTCGTGAATGTCTTGTTTTCCTGATGGGTTTCCTGTTGCATTAATGTTGGTGTAGGTCATCGTCTTTTCAATTACCCTCACACGTTGAATCTCGAACTCGTCGATGAAAACTGGACAATCCTTTAATAGGGCCTGGTGGTCTCCACGGCAAACAACACATTTGGCTCCATGCTGGCAATCAGTTTTATCATGGTACAGGTTGGCACAGTTGGCACAAATCTGGTAACCTTTGCAGGCATCCTTCTTATGACCGAATTTCAGAAAATTCATGCATCGTAGTGGGGCTGGGATGTATTTTCGAACCTTGCAAATATGAATACCGGCATCGATGGAACATGGGACAATCCCCAGATTGAACGTTAAAATGAACGCCCCGGAGTCCTCAAAATCCGGGCCCGTTCGACGCCTGATTCGTTTCACATTAACGACGTGTGAATCTTTCAGCTTCTCAGTTATTTCCTCATCAGTATGCATTTTGAGATCTGGACAAAATTTGGTTCCACGTGTTGTGTTCGGTGTTGGGTGTTCAACTATTTCGATGTTAATTGTTTCACCATGCACTTTTTGCTTCAGTAACTTTACTGCCTGCTGTTTGTCTACGGTTTTCAATAACAATCCTCCATCTTTTGTCCTGGTTATAGTAACATTTGGAGTGATGCAGTCCATTGCCTTTCTGATGAAAAATAGTGAGACAGTGGTCATTGTCGTTCTCTCGTCTGTACGCTTCAAAATTAGATATCGGGGTCCATTGTGGGTAGGTGTTGACTCTAGATGTTTTATAAACTGGTGCTCTCGATGTGTTCCACAAACTGCTGTCCTTTTGCTTCCTTTTGTACCTCGGTTCTTTCCTCTCGCTTGTCTCTGTGTCCAATCCAATTCCGATTGGTCCAAGTTCAAGCCATTGAACCTAGACCCAAAGGCCCAAGATGATTCCCCACCACCTGAATTCCCCGTCATCTCCCAATCTCCTCTCATCAGTTAAGTATTGTACTTTTCCAACTACGCGTAAAATTTGGATACCGTAACGCAAAAAAAGGGCCAACAGCTTAGGGAGCTACAACTGAAACGATGCTTCTTACTCGGAAGTTAAACCCGAACTGGCAGTATATTGATCGGATTAAATTTCGAGTAACTTTTTTAATCGTATTAAAAAAATACTTAAAAAATCGAGTCTGCTTTGTGCATCAGTATTGAACGGTTGTATAGATACGCTGCTGCGCACGTTTTTCTTACTGGGCTTAGCGCGTTATCTATTGTTTCGGTTTACTATTGTTCGGTGGTGTGTGATCGCGTGAGCACAGAAAAAAGAACAAAGAACAATTAGACTATAGCTAGGTTAGATTTGAAGTGAGAAAGTTCATGTACGTACTATCGAGGTATACCTGTATTGACTTAAAAGGCCAATCTAGTCTGTTCAAGAAATCCATGGAATAAATTTGGTTTTGAAGCTTCAAACAACTAATGAGTGCACAGTAAACATTCTAAATTTTTTTGGCAAAACGGAACAGGAAGAACAACTGCGAGAATGCCTTAGACACGACGTATGCTCCGTGGTCTTTGAAAGCCACTTTGGAATAAATGAAAATCCTCAAGTCCTTAACCGTCATTTCGCGCTGCAGCTCAAATCCTGCCAAAGCATAGCCGAATTGGTAGAGTTCATGATTACGGCCAAATGAAATCACCGAGCACTTGAACACATTCAATGTCATCCGATTGATGCGATACCATTCAGCAAACGCCCCCAGCTGTTGCTGCAGAAAAACGGCGTCTAGTGGATGCTTTATAGCGTAGAACAGCTTTAAATCATCGGCGTATGAGAGTTTTAGGCATTTGAGGATGAGATTAACATCGTTCATGTAAAGCAGGAACAAAAACGGTGGCTGCCTTGAGGCACGCCGGACAAAACTGGAAATGGTGACGAAACGTGATCACCGATTCTGACAGACATACTACGATCGGTTAGGTAGGATCGCAGCCAAATAAGTAAGTTGTTGCTCATGCCTAACTTATCAAACATGACTATTGCTATCTGGTGGTTCATTGTATCGATCGCAGCGGAAAGATCCGTGTGAATAGCATCTTCTTGATAACTGTTTTCAAGTTGTTTAACAAGAAAGAGGTGAAATTAGTATATGTCGAAGGTTTGGGAATAAATCTATGCGGATCCAGCGCTGATCGCTGATCGCTGTAAACGGGATGAATTCAGCATTTGTATTTTCGAGATTAACTAATGCCATGAAGTCAACAAGGCATCCATTGCTAACGTCGTCCGACCGGGGAACTTTTGCAGGTACCCAAAAATCCCGTTCAGATAGATGGTTCTCAAATTCGGAAAAAGATTCGTTTCGGCCATATGGATGGATCCCTAAGATCTTTAACAACTCCAACTTTTAAAGAGATGTACGCAAACTGTTTCAAATCGGAATCTTTACGCACCAGCTTTCGCACGTCAATGTCGGTTTTGGCTTGTAACCAAGTTTTCACCAACTCGCTTTTGTCATCCTCGGTCACGTGACGAGCAATCCTAGACAAATTTATCCAGAGTTTCTCTGGTGGTTCCGCAACTATCTCGACAGTCAAGGCAAATTTTTCTACCGTCTTCGTGCCTCCAATTAGTGCCTTATCTGGTCGTGATTTTGGTGTACCCTTTGTAGCAGCATCTCTAAGTCACTTGCGACTTGGCCATGGTCGGATTCTTGTCAACACAGCCGAGTCCAAAGGTTGATTTTTATCAGCAATAGATTTTGTTATCTCTTTAATTTCTTTCAGTTAGTTCTTCAGCTCGGCCAGCGAGGCATTGATGTTCTCCGAACTCGCATTCACAACATCGGATGGCGACTTCAAAGGATATTGCTTGATGACGTGTAGCTGGTTAATGCAAGTTTCACAGAACCACAACAAATTACTCGTTGATGAAATCTATTGTCGGTCTTTTCAAACCAACGAATTTGATATACACTGGCTGGTTAAAAAATCCGCTTCATTGCAAATATTCAATGCTTTTTACCGACTTGGGGCACTGGTAGCAATTTGAATCCATGTTTACAAGAGTCGGTCAGTAGTTGTATAAGTCGCGCAAGAGAGCTTTGCTGAATACACGCAGCTAGTCACCAACAGATGGCGCTGATCTTTATGTAAACGACTATGACGTCAGATAGCGAGGGATTAATACAGCTTTCACAGAAACACAGCGTCACACGCGAAACAATTGCGGCACAATATTAACTTTGTGAGAAATCACTTGGTAATGAAGGAATAAAGAAAGGGAACAAAAACAATTCGAAAAACACACACTCTTGGATTTATTGCTACTTGCGGCAAAAGTAGTAAGCTATTAGCCAGCCCTTTCAACTCAGTTTTGAGTCGTTTTTGACTCACTTTCGGCAATAGGGGAGTCACTCAAATTTGAGTAAATGTGACTGGCTTTAACAAGTCGACAAATCAAAAACATCCATCTGATTTGAGTCGATGTTTTTGATTTGTTGACTGGCCAATGCCAGTAACATTTACTCAAATTTGAGTAACTCCACTTTTGACGAAAGCGAGTCAAACACGACTAAAACCTGAGTTGAAACAGCTGGCCGTGTATGTATGACCTTTTGTTCAAGAGAAAATGAAACGAAAGCCATTGTTTACACAAGCAGATTCGCCCTAATGTAATGTTGCCGCTGAATTGCTCGATTAACTTAACATCTGGACGCAAGAAGAGCTCTATCGCGCTATTGTTTTGATTCAAAAGAACAATTGAGCTGTCAAAATAGAGGTTTTGTACTACACTTTCAGGAAAATTATCAACAGTGTTATTTCGTTTTGGTTTTGATTCTTTTTTTCATGCATTTTCTCGGCGTTTTATGTATTTCTAAGACCTTTGGCATAAGAAAAAATTGTTTTCGGAAATTTAATTTACCTTGGGAGATTTTTTATGGGTCAAAAAAGTTAAACTTTGACCGGTTTGGGGGTCCGCTTAACAAGGTCCGATTGTGCTGAAATTTTGCATGGAGACTTAATTTTAAAAGACAAAACTTTTGAGCACTACTCCTCTTTGAAATTTGAAAAGTCCGTTTAGGCAGGCACCCTAATATCTAAGTATGAATTTATGTCTGTCGTTCAGTCTGTCTGTCGGACCTTTATAGACTCGGGAACTACTGAACCAATCGGCATGAAACTTTGTATGCAGGGTTTTTTGGATCTGAGAAAGGTTCGAGAACCCTCCCTCTCTGGAAGGGGATGCTTTCACACAAATTGAATACAAATTTCTGCATAACTCTAGAACTAATCAAGCAAATGGAACCTAATTTTGCATGTGGATGTGGTTTTCGAAAGCAAGAAATGTTTCCTATGGTGGTTTGAGACCACTCTTTCTCTGGACGAAGGGGGCTCTCATACTAATGAAAGATAAATTTCAATCAAACATGAGAATTGCTCACCAACTGAAACACAAAATGTGTATTTCTCGGAAGCATGTTCTGATAGAAGTTTGCTTGAGCTACTCTCAGTGCTACAAGTTAGTCTAAGGTTATGCAAAAGAAAATTTCGTTGAATTATACAGGGTACGGCGTAGTTTGAAGATAAAGTTTTTGTCTATGAAATGCATCAACACAGAACGAAAAGCCATGATAGAAAATACTGATCCGAGGTTTGAATTAAAAGCACACACACCTACGTTTGTTGCCGAAAAAAAATTTAGTTTAATTCTTCTATTATAATACATTGATAAACATGCCAATAGAAAATAAAATGACATGTCAAAATTGAAGGTATTTTTTTCACGAAAATGCGGTAGTTTAAACAAAAGTTATGGTAGATTCCCATAGTTTTTTTTTTTAATTTTAAATGACGAAGTGAGCCAAAATAGTAGATTTTTTTTCTGCGTAGGTACGTGAACAAAACGAAAAACAACAACAAAATAATAACATATAAGCCTCTATAATAGAAGTCACACATTCGCAAACGAGAATATATTTTCAAGAATCATTCCGAAAACCTACCATAACTGCGTTCTAGTATTCTATAAATCAATGTTGAATTCACTAAAAAAAAAATAGAAACCCATAGGGTTCTAAAAGAATGCCAAAATTGATCACAGTTCATTTAAAAAGTATGTACCAGTGCATTTACTGTGAATAGCAAGAAGCTGTATCATTTATCAACAATGCTTATATAGGGGATAGACAAAATCTGATATATTCAATTTGAAGGAACTGTATTCAACTTCCGATAAATTAGCAGACAAAGCGTTTGCTTACAAAACCAGATTCACCCTAATCAAATGTTGGCGCTGAAATGATCGGGCAAATTTGTTATCAACTTTGAAGTGCTCTAACTTCATGAAATATTATCAGATTTAATCAGAAAAAAATGGACTCGACTGGAAAATTATGGCAGTTTTATATCTTGGTAACATAAATCAGGGATGCCATATTCACAGACATGTCTATAAATTTGCAAACTTTTCATTTTTATTGCAGACTTTTTTAACGATGCAGACATTCAGCAGACATTTTATTTCTATTGCAGGCTTTTACAGACATTTGAAATATTTTTTAAATTCTCTGAAGTTCGGATTTAAAACGTTCGAGGACAGCCCTAGTAGAACACTTGTTGTCATTCGGTTGAGATACCATAAATATGACTTGCTAAGTCATAATAAAGTTACTACAACTAATTTTGACCGCAGTATGCTACTTGGGTATAGTAAATACGGTAAGAAGCTTAGTTGAAATGTTTTAAAATATCGTTGGCATCATTTAAAGTAGAAATCCTTGAAGAAACGAAAGTGGTGGGTCACTTGGAGACACAATGGGCCCGGAGATAAGTTCGTATAGGCCCTTTCCGAGGGTAGCATGGAGTCCCTTCTTATGGTAGTGTTCAATCCCACGCGTGTTCAAACTCATGCGAAAAATTACTGTCAAAACTGGTAATATTGGTCCTTTGCTATTAAGATCAACGAAAATCAAGGTTCACTACAATACAAATCATATTGGAAATTCAGAGACTTCCACGAAAAAAAAACTTCTCCCATGGTCAGGTAGAAACTTCTCAGGAGTATTGGGAGCAAGCTGTTCATGCAAGAAGAACCTTCAAAAATTCATAACCGAAGTTCAAGATCATACTTACCAAAATTTCAAGCCAGAACTTCCCCAACAATCAGGGGGTACTTCCTTCTAATTTGAACACGAATTTCCCAATAGTTCCGGAACAAACTTCCCCAAAGTTCTGGAGAAAACTTCCCAAAAGTTCAGAAAAGAACTTCTCAGAAGTCCAGGAAGGCACTTCAAGAACAAATTTAAGTGAATTCCCCCAAAAACTTTGGAATAAAATTTTCTTTGCAGTTCCGGATGGGACCAATCAGAATTTTGGAAAGAATAAGCTCAGGAAAAAACTTCCCCGAATTTCAGGAAGAAACCTACCAGAGAGGGCACTACCTGCGTTGTCAAGAAGGAATTTCAGTGAAGAACTTCTCAGAAGTTCACAAGAGGACTTCTCAGAAGTTGCGAAGAGACCAAAAGTTTAGTTGGAACTACCCAGAAGTACTAGAGAGCTTCTCTGATGTTCCAAATCGGACATTCCAGCATTTCAGAATGAGAACTTCTTGATTTTCACTAAATCTCAGAAGTTATGGAAGATTCTTTTGATAAAATCGGAAAGAAACTTTCCAGAAGTATAGGGGGATCTTTTTAATCGTTCAAGCAGGATTTTCTCAACAATTCAGGAACAAACTTCCCCTAAGCTCCAGAGAATACTTCCCTGAAGTTCAGAAGAGATTATTTCAGCAGTTCGAAAAAGAGTTTCTCGGAAGTGCAGGAAGTTTTTTGAGTAAGCACACAAAAAAACAAAGTAGGGAAGCGGAACCTATATTGAGCTCAATGAGCAGACCTCCAGAAATCGAGAAATCTCGATACCGAACATTGAGTACACAAGTTATTCACAATTTATTCGTTCACTTGCCGTTCATCGTTTAGTAACACACAAAACATTCGATTCTGATAATTTTCTTCCATTTTAATACGGGAAAGTTGCCACTGCTATGTATCTATTTTAATAATATCACGAAAAACATTAATCCCATCTGTGTAAATACGTTAAATTGTACTGATTTTAATCAAGAAAAAAAATATAAACAAGTTCATGCTCTTCACTACAACACCCAAAACTGAAGCAGATCATTTGACAGCACTTCACGTGTGTTGGGTAGCATGCATATAACCAAGACAAAATGAAAGGGTTTGTTTGTTATTCTTCCATGAGAATATTGACAACAAGACTCACCATAACGTTGGGCATAGAATGTCCTTTGAATGATTGAACACGCACACTAGCGTTAATATGTATGCTATACAGTATGTGAGTAGTGCTCCAAAATTCAACGGAGATGGAAAAATATTATTAAATGTGGAATTGAATTTCTCGGTAAATATTGAAAAAATCTACAATGTATAATAAGTATGTTATTATTTATATCATCTATGGAAAAATAAAATAGTACAACTTTGGGCAATTTGTAGCACTCCCACAAAAAACGGTGATATAGAAGAACTGCCAAACCCAGATAATTCGAATAAGAATCAAAATAAAATAGTTTGGCAACATCAAGCGCTTACGTCGATTGTAAACACGGTTCAGAATAGGTGCAAGCGTATTTAAATTATTAAGAAAATTATTCCAATAGTTTTCTAGTATTTTATCATGTATTCGTAGATTCTCGTGTGGCTAGTGTAATAAGTGAAGTGTGATTTTTATGGTTTGGGCAATTACGCAACTAAGATGTGTGAGGATATACTGCAATTAATGAAAACACTTGGAGTCTGGCTCGAGTATATTCCTTAGTACGGTTAGATCAACACGACGAATTTTTAGTGCAAAGGTAAGAAATTGTGTTGAAAATCTGACTGCTCATTATTTTTTGAAATTTATGTCTCCGAAACGTATTAATATTCAAGACCTAATTTTATTTGCCAAGACTATATATTTTTGGTAACTGCGTCCATTTATTGGAGAAATTAAACATCGATGAATCATTGTTTGAAGTTGGATTACTGCAGAATGTGATGAATATATGTACTATTGTGAGCATAGGATCCGCTTCCCTATTTACCAAGCGAATGAAATGTCGATTACAAGAATCGGCCTTGAACTGACCGAGATATGGCCATTTCCGTGGAACAGATTCTGATAAACGATCCTGGATGCGGTTAACTCTATATTTTACTCAAAACATGTCATGTGACACCTCTTTCTTCTTGGTTTTTCATCAATAACCTTGATGTGTGGATCCTTGACCATATTGGTCACTCCCGGAACCACTGGAACGTTCCCGGGGGAACCTGTAGAAGGGACCAGTTAGGCATTCATCCCAAATATCCGTTTTCGTTACTCCAACCTGTCTGCGACGAGAACACTATCTTCAAGTTACAGAGATACTCTTCTAAAAGGTGTTTCGATCAAAATTTGATCGACTTAAACTCAACGCACTTCCTTTCATCGTGCATTAAAATTTGTTGCACATCCCTCATTTTGAAGATGTGTGCGTGTAGCATCATGTCTCTATTTTGATTTTGAGATTGGCACTTCAGAATTTTGCAGCGCATCAAAATTTTGCACGTGCATAGCAAAAATCCAAACTACTCCCACGCCAAGTTGGCGAAATTGTTGAACGTGGCTAAATCAACTGTAACCAACGTATTAAAAGTGTTCGGTGAACGTTTGTCGACAGCCAGGAAAGCTGGATCGGGGGGAAGTCGAAAGCCGGAGGCCACAGCGACGACAGAAAGAGTTGCCCGCTGTTTCGAGCGGAAGCCTAACCTCTCCGTCCGAGATGTTGGAGAAAAAAAATCTGGGAGTGGCGCCTTCAACCGTGGATAAAGCTGAAAACGAGCTAGACTGTCAACTTACAAGAAAATGGTGACTCCAAATCGCGACGATAAACAAAACACGTCGGCCAAAGCACGATAGCGAAAGTTGCGAAAGCAGGACGATGAAACTTACGTCAAGGCAGACTTTAAACAGCTTCCTGGACTGGAATGATATACGGCAACCAGACGGAGAAGGGTGGCAAATATTTTCAAGCACATTAAACTGTTATAGCTCACGAAAAAATATTTCGTGTGTAAGGCCATCTGTACCTATGGCTTGGAGAGCAACATTTACATTGCGACCGGAACCGTCAACCAGGAAATTTATCTGAACGAGTGCCTACAAAAACGTCTACTGCCTTTCCTGAAGCGACACAATTGATCCGTTCTATTGTGGCCGGATTTGGCATCTTGCCATTACGGGAAAATGGCCATGGAGTGGCATGCTGCCAACAGCGTTAATGTGGTGCCCAAGGACAAAAAACTCTCCCAACACGCCAGAGCTCCGTTCAAACGAACAATATCGGGCCATCGTCAAGCGGAATCTTAAGAAGACTCAAAATGCTGTTATGTGCGAGAAACAGTTCAAAGCGAAATGGCGTTCTGGGGCGAGTAAAGCTTAGCCGAATGTTTCTCATGTATTCTGTATTAATTGTACTTTAAAAAAAAAAAAATGTGACTTATTAATATAAACATTGATCGAATTTCACACATTAATGTTTGACCAAATTTTGATCGGAACACTCTTTAGATCCATGTTCATCAACATCGAGAACGTCGTAAATAAATGTTGTGCATATCCTTTTAATCGTTTCTTAACCAGCAGTTTCATGACGTGGTCACTTATCTTGAGAGCACATGAAGCAATCACAATAAAATTTTGAACGTTTTCTTCGATAGATCCAGAAAGGACAGGCAGCAAAGAAGAAACTTTATTCAACTTGAACAGCCGCGGACGTTTCTTGAAATATGTTCAGCTGGATTATGGCTATCTCCACTGCACGAAGTTTCTCTTAGATTTAAAGTTGGTCTCGAGTTGTGGCTCCCTTCAGTTTGTTTCTGTGCATCTGGCGAAGGAAGACCTCTTCTGAAATTTTCCAAAACTTCAACTTCTGAGGGTTTTTGACGCCTTAGGAACATTTTGAGGAAACTCTACTATGATTTATTTTTGTTATTTTATAACCACAAATATTCAGGTATTTTGAAGATAGAAACATTCACGTGGTACAATCTGCATTTAACGAACTTCAGTCGAGTTGAGATCGAGCC